>CAIGRS010242403.1:0-10116 GCA_903798395.1 Fraxinus floribunda
TCTGATTCCACCTATGAAGGTTACTAGTGATGAAAAAGTGAATTATCTATTTGAATTGAATAAAATGTACACGACTCCTCTTTGGGTGACTTTAGTGAGGAAGGATGTCGTCGAAGTTGAACACGAAAATTCGGATAGAAAGCATCACAATGTCAATGATTTTTGGGACACAGTGGAGATAGCTCGTGAGGATGATGTGGTTATTCTTGAGCCAATAGTTCATCATCGTGATCTCACTGTTACACATAGAATTCTATCGGTAGTTCACGATAGCGAGGATGACAATGAATTTACAAATGAGGATTTGATTACTTTATCCAGTCAAAGTCATGAGTTGGGTGGGAACACATGGGCTGGAAAGAGTGGACCGTCATCTAATTTTTTGCGTATGGTTCCCAATGACGAGGATTTGTACATCGTTCGGCTGTTTGAAACAAAGAAAGATTTGCAGGAAGCTGTACATCAAATTGCACTGAAATACAACTTTGAGTTCAAAGTTAAGAAATCAAACAAGTCATTGTTAACGATTATCTGCGTCAATGGCAGTTGCCGTTGGCGTTTACGAGCGACAAAATTGGACATATACGAGTTCTTTGTAGTTTGCAAGTATACATAGAAACATACTTTTGAAATGGAAGTTCGTTGAAATGATCATAGGCAAGCTCGAGCATGGTTTATTGGTCGACAAATAATGCACAAGTATTAACACCCATGAACGGTCTATAGACCTTCGGACATCATTAACGACGTCTGTCAAGATTACAGAGTCGTCATGAGACCCCTAATTATAATTTATGGTAACTCCGAAAACTAGATACGAAGGCGAGTTAATTATTGCTACATGTCAAGATGCCAACATCCAAATTTACCCTCTTGCATTTGGCATAATCGATAGCGATAATGATCTGTCGATGCATTGGTTCTTCACAAAGTTAAGGGATGTAATCGGGGAAGTCGAGGACCTTGCCTTCGTAACTGATCAAGGGCAGTCTATAATAAATGATCTCGCCAAAGTATTTCTCGAGACACATCATGGATATTGCAGTACCATATTCAAGGCAACCTTAAGACTAAGTTTTGGAGCATAGGTATCATTTCATTGTTCAGGAAAGCAGCTGATATAGTGTTGAAGAGTGTAATAAGTTCATGGTGAAAATAAGAAGTAAATCGTTACTGGCATGGGAGTATCTGACAAATATAGGGATTGAACACTGGTCGAGATCACATTTTTCTGGTCATCGATACAATATGATGACGTCAAACAATGCGGAGTTTCTCAATGCATTATTCAAGAATGATCGAGAGTTACCAATCATCGTAATGATTGAGAACATTCGTAACAAGTTGCAGAAGTGGTTTCACGATCGACATAAGGAAGCACAAAGTTGAACTAGTGTGCTAGCCCTGGCTTAAGAGGATAAACTCTTCAAGGCTGCAGAGCTTGCGATAAAGTTGTATGTGGAACCATTGGATAAGTTACGCTTCTCCGTAAAATGTGTACATAATATAACATACATGGTGGACTTGACTGATAACGCATATATTTGTTGTCGATTTCAGTTGGAGAGTTTTCAATTTGAGTATGCAGTCGCGGTAGCTCTGTATAAAGGTTTTACAGCAAGGACATTATGCTCTTCTTATTATACGACTGATTATTAGAGAGCAGCGTATGATGAGACAATATTTTCTTTGCCTAATGAAGTTGAGTGGGAAGTTCCCGACCATATTCTCCCACTTAATACTTTGTTACCACCGCAAGTTGAACCGCGTGGTCAGGAGTCCACGTATGTCTAGAATACCATCTATCAGATAGTTTCCTCGACCTTGTAGGTGTGACAATTGCGGAGTAACAGGGCATACTCGTCAATTTTGTACAAATAGAATTTCCTTAAATGACAATTAGACCCATGTGTAATGGTATCGCTGTGAAATGAACAACATTCCATTTTTTTTTTCAATGCGTTTGTTTGATTTGAATCGACATAGATATATAGTAGGTTAAACTAATCAATTGATTTGATAAATGAATAAACAATTAAATATATAATATTTAAAATTATTTCATAAATAAATGAACAAAATTCAATGTACAATGTTTACAAACGATTCAGTATACAATATTTACGGATCACAATTAAATTCATTTAAATCAGCCGCTAATTTATTCCTCTGTATCTGCATCCATGATTGGTTAATTCTGTCAACCTTATGTGTAATACTTAAAACTCAATGTACTTTATAGCAAACATGCTGCAATCGCCCCTGCAATTGAACAATAATGTGTTAGTTCGATATCGTGTAGCTAAGAAACTAAATTTGAAATTTAAAAAAACTACAATGACTTACGATATTCCTTATCTTGCTGTCGTCGTGTCCTGCAAGATGGCCAGTCTATCATGTACAGTAACTTCCGTTCGTCTAGCCATCAGCGGAACGATTATAGTCACTGGTTCTAGGTTCTGATCGAGCTGAGCCCGTGTCAGACATAAATAATCGGGGTCGTACACATACATAGTCGGGTCAGCGAACACGATCTCCACGGTAATGTAGTGATGATTTGCGATCACTGAAATGTACATATGTGTACAACCCTCCCATGGATTTTTCCCGACACTCGGTGACATCCTGATGACCCATTCGAGCACCATGTACTCGTTACCCTTGTGTTGGAATGTACATATGTGTACATTCGCGATCACTGGAATGTTCATGTGTACAACCCTTTTATGACTTTCCCCCGACACTCGGTGACATCCCGATGACCTATTCGAGCATATATTCAGGTACACGTACTCGTTACCCTTACGTTGGAGCGACATACTCAATGATAACTGCACGTACGAACTTGGTGTTCAATATGTCTCGGCCAGGAATGTGAAATGATTTGGGATATGTTTCAACTCGTGTGTTTCAACAAATCTATGGCCAAGTCGATGTACTAGATCAGGAAATACCAATGAATAAAGAATGGAGTTATTTCATTTAATAAACAAAAAATCATGTATACATAAAAAATAACAATATGACTCCGTCGCTTACATCGTCAGCGAGCTAAGATCCCCAAGTGGTGACATCATGGAACAACTTGTAAACATTCAAGATCGTCGTTCAAGCTATCGTGCAACTAGCTCTGAAAGTAAGAAACAAAGAAAATGTTAAAAGAAGCATATACGAGTTAGCATATCACAGTTTACTAAAATATACAATACTTACCCGGGCATAATTCTTCTCCACTCCATTTCGAATGCTTTCCATTTGGTATGGTCCACCTCCAGGAAGAAATTGTGGTACGTCGCTTCTACGAACATCCTCCACTTTGCCTCAACTATGAAGGGAGATACGACGTACTGTGTTGGTAATCTTTCCCTCTTGCCGACCACTTGCTTCGACACGTCACAGCATGCCTCTTACCCTTTGTCACGATCGACATCTTTTTCTCCTCCGTCATTGGGGGTACTACCACCTCCTTGACCACCCCCTCCGCCGCCTTGGGGACAGTCCCTCCGCCACCAACTCCGCCTCGGGCACCTCCACCTCTATCATCGGGGCTACCTCCGCCTTCGTCGCATTCCAAAATGCAGCATCTGGCCACAACGGAGAGTCGTCCCCTCTATCACCCTCTCCGTCGTCACGTCTATCACTCCCTTATAGTCCTACTATATCGCCTCGGAGCTCTACGACCACTACCTCAAGGTTTGATACATGGTTGTGGAGGAATGTAACATTTTGACGTAAACTCGATATCTCGCCACTCATCTCTCCTCGCAGTGTCCCTACTTCTCCCCGTAGTACGCACACCTTCTCCTTCATCCCCACCAAAAATCCAGGCAGAAGGTCATACATATCATTCTGCGTAGGAGATCCACGGAGGAGGAGCCTGGATGGAAGAAAAGAAGATCTCATCAATAGCAGAGGTGATCATATTGGGGACGGAGGCAATCCTATCGACAGCGGAGGTGATCGTCGATCTACTAGACCGCACTCCTATAAAAATAACATTAAGAATTATTAACTTAAGCTAACTCATACAAAACGATAATCAATAAACTATATTCAATTCTCATACCCGATCTAGGTCCATGATGGAATCGGACATCTAGTTTCGTGGAGTATGCGGAACGACTAATTCACTCACAAAACCACGACCCTCTTCTTCCATCGACAACGTCAGATTAGGACCTCAAACTGACATATTGACATTTTAACTAATTAATGATCATGTGATGAAATTTTGAAATGACATACAATATAAATCTACAATGTGTAATACTTACCTGAGGGTCGTCGAGAAGGACTAATAATTATTTGCCAGACGAGCATCCGTCTGCTCGAGATGCTCGCCAATGATGCATCCGAAGGCATCGTGTCTCCCCTCGCCTGACAAATCGAGTAGAAGAGGACCATCTCATATGCCCAGATCTGTAACACATACACTTATTATATATAAATTTAGCATAAAGAAATTTAAACGTTGATTATGTTAAACATTTACCTGCACTNCGTGTCTCCCCTCGCCTGACAAATCGAGTAGAAGAGGACCATCTCATATGCCCAGATCTGTAACACATACACTTATTATATATAAATTTAGCATAAAGAAATTTAAACGTTGATTATGTTAAACATTTACCTGCACTACCAAGGGCAATCCATATGTATCGTACTTATGCATGGATCCCTTGAACTTCGAGCGTGATCTGGTGAAGACGTGTACGGTGTTTTCAAAATATCTCCAGCCCCACAGATAGTCGTTGAACACATCGATGATGTAGACTAGCCCATGCTTCAACCCATCTAACATTTGGTCGCACTCCTTGATCATGCACATCAATCGAGGTAGAAACATAGTTCCATATCCTTGGAAATACTCGTACAACCTATTGCTTCTCTCAGTAACTACCTCATTGCTTGTAATCCTTAGTCCAGTGATCAGGGCGAACTCAAATATCGAGAAACTAACGACCATGCCTCCAAAGTCGAAGTGGGAGCATCGCCATCGACTGGCCTAAGGAGCAGACATAGAAGTGCATCGATAATCTATCCTAAGTACTGCACCTCTTGCAACTAGTACAGGGCCATAGGAAGGACTGTCGCAGCATATCTACATGCTGATCATCGAGCAGCTCCAACACAGAGGTAAAACTCTCAAAGCTACTATTCCAAGTAGCTTTCCTCGCCATCCATCTCAACTCTACATCTAAACGATACTCCATCTTGCAAAAATTCAATGTTAGAACATTGAACAAGAGATGATAAAATAATATGTAATCTCGAAAAATCAAGCGAATCGAATTGTAACTATCATACGCAAGAATCGACGCTAATGCAAAAATGAATAATGTAATAAATTAAATGAGAAGCACGAAAAATAAATTAAATACAAATTAAAAATTAATGACCAAAAATAAAAATAAAAATGATAAAGAAAATAAAGCAAGAACATTAAAAATTATTTTAAATTGAAAAAAATTACAATAAGAAGAAAACAATTAAAGTATTCTTAAATTATTACCAAAAAATAATAATAAAAAAAGAAAAAATTAACAAAACAAAACTATCAAAATTAAATAAATAATATAAATATTATTTATGTAAAATTGAAAAAAACTAAAGATTTATTTAACTATAATATTTAATTAAAAAGAATTTTAAACTTGAAAAAAAAAAGAGAAAAAATGAATTTGGTAATTTGGTTTAAAAAATATCTAATTTATTAATTTTCAATTAAAAATTATTTATTTCATATGTATATATATCATTTTAAAAATTAATTTAAGTAAAAATTAAATTTTAAAAATAAATGTTTCTATGCTGACTATTTCTATTTCTAGCCCATAAATAGTTTGAGCCGACTATTTACAGTCGGCTTCTCCACGTTTCCACCATTTTCGATGAGAAAACTTGTTTTTCTCTCAAATAACAATAAATTCAACATTTTTTACTCAACTATCTACCTAAATAATAAACAAAAAAAGTAAATTAATGTTAAATCTAAATTTTACCATTTAAGCAAAACCAAAACCATAATCACAACAAAAAACTAACCTTGTTAAGATCACTTTGTCAATGAATGATTGAGGTTGTTGGGTTGCCGAATGTGAGATGGGTTGTGGTCGACTGGATCTCGACTGAGATTTTTTTTTCTTCTTTTTTCGGTTGGCTGTGTGAGAATGAGAGTGGTATTTTTGGGTTTTGTTTTTAAATTCCAAAATTCCCTTTATTTTAACTAGACAAATGCTAAAGTGGAAAAATGGTCGGGTCAACCAGCCATTTCCCACTTATTTCCTCGAGAAAGAAATAAGAGAAAGTAAAAATATAGATACAACTGTGTGTATGTGTTTTGTTGGAGAGAAATTTTGAGTCGAGTGTATAAAATATTAGATAGTGGTCCTTGTTGAGTAAGTGTCCAAAATTATAAAATTCCATTTCATAAATAAAATTAATTATTTGGAGTTCAAACTTGACAATTTGGTATAAGAGCGAGGCGATATGGACGAATTTTTGAGCTTTTGGAGTTCGTGCACGAATTGGTATTGTGAAAACTCAATAATCAGAACTACACAACATGCCAAACTTACATGAAGTCGTATATCAAAAGGCAAAACATGTGGGAAGTTGTTGGTGGAAGTGACGTGATGCTATAGAGGAGGTCGAAGCTTTGAAGAAATGGAGAATTAAAGTAGGCAAGGCTATGTCTTGGCATCAAATCCCAAGTTTCATTTTGCCTTAAAGCTGTGAAATCTTCTTCCATTTCATTTCTCCTATCCTTTTGTTAGATTGCTTCTTCGACGGTCTCTAACTCTTTGACACTCTCTCTTCATCTACTGCTACGTTAAGGTTTGATTTTCTCAGCCGTGCTTGTGGGCTTGTTTTTACCTCAACCTCCTCTTATTAACTCGGCCTTATATCTTCTAATGATGTTTGATGGACACATGTTTGCCAAGATTTTGTATTGTGTTAATAGACTCTATCTCGTCACTGAATTCTTGTATATCTTTTGTTTTCTCGTGACTTCGTTCGGTGTGTTCTAATCCCTTATAAGCTCCAATAATTCTTCTTTAATTGTTACCTGGTGGAGTCAAGCCCATGTCACGCAAAATGGGTATACAAAGTAAAGAGATGTCTTGATGGATGAATAGAAAGATATAAAGCTTATAAAGCTCGGCTAGTAGCTTGTGGATTCTCACAACAATATGGTCTGGACTATGATGAGACTTTTAGTCCAATAGCAAGGATTAATACAGTAAGAGTGCTTATAGCTTTAGCAGCGAGTAAGTCTTGGAATTTGTGGCAGAAGGATGTGAAAAATGTGTTTCTCAATGGAGAACTTGATCGAGAAAGAAAAATACATGGAGCAACTAAAAGGATTCGAGAATAAAGAAAAACCAGGATATATTTGTAAACTAAAGAAGGCTCTCTATGGGTTAAAGCAGGCACCACGAGCATGATACGGTAAAATAGTTGAATTTTTAGTTAAAAGTGGATACTAGATAGCACCAGTAAACTCTGGCTTATTCGTCAAAGCACAAAATGGGAAACTAACAATAGTGTTAGTGTACGTGGGTGATCTCATCATCGCTGGAGATGACGAAGATGAAGTCCAACAAACTAGAAAAAATCTATTGGTTAGATTTCGAATGAAAGAGTTTGGAGAGCTAAATCATTTTATGAGACTTGAGATGAAAATAATAAAAGAAAGGTTATTCTTATGTCAGCATAAATATGTCAGAAATCTCTTACGAAAGTCTGGCATGATCAATTGCAAACTAATATCGATACCAATCAAGATTAACTCCAAGCTACGTACAGATGAAAGCAAAGACTTTGAGATGCAACCATGTATCGACAATTAGTAGGAAGCTTAATATATTAGACGTTGACATGATCTGACATCGCATATGTAGTTAGAATAGTAAGCCGCTTTATGGAAAAGCCAAATAAGCCACACATTAAAGTAGAGTGATGAATCTTAAGGTACGTAAAAGGAACAATTGAATATGGACTCCTTTACAAGAAAAATAAAGATTGCAAGGTCGTTGGCTATTGTGATGCGGATTATGATGGATGTCGAGACACACTAAGATCAACAACTGGTATATGTTTAGTTTTAGTTCAACTATCATGGTGTAGTAAGAGACAACCATGTCAATGTCGACTATAGAGGAGGAATATAGATTAGCATTGATGGTAGCTCAAGAAAATTAGAAAATACACGGCTAATGCAACTAATAAGAATCTACATCAACCGATAAGCTATGCATTGGAATTATATTGCTATAATCAATCAACTATTCGCATAAGAGAAAATTCAGTGTGCCACACAAGAATTAAACACGTCGAAGTGCACTATCATGTCGTCGGAGAAAATGTTCTTAAAGGGAAGATCAACTTGAAACATGTCAATACTGAAAAACAAGTAGTAAATGTGTTAACTAAAGGACTTAGAGCTTCAAAATTTGAAAAATTCCAAGCACAGTTGGAGATGATTAGCAAAGACGAGTTAAATCGATAAGTCGATGTTGAAGGGGAGAATTGAAAATACACCATCGACTTGAGAAGAAAGTTCAGATTACTTGAGATGCTTCATTCTATTTTGGCTACCTTAAATTCTAGATTTTTCTACAGTAACCGACATCAATGAGGATCCTAGAATACTTTATTTTGCTTCAATCACAAAGGAATTGTCTAGAACATTGTTGAATTTTCCTCCACTTCCATTATATATATATATATATATTCTAAAATCTGGGCATGGTACAAAATGATATTCTGGAGTTAAATGTTTCAATGGACACTAGACTTTTGATAGTGTCACGTTTCACTCACTGCACTTTAACTTGCACTCTATTACTCACTGAACTTTATACCACTGCACTAAGTTACTATCTAAGTAACTCTCATCATTAACGACTGCACATGTGAATGACAAATTTTACAGTTGGAGGTTAAATGGCATGTCATTTCTCCTAAACATCAACCAAACACTCCTCTCCTAAAATCAATTGAAGTCGTGAGATGAAACCCTTATGTCAAATGCACAACCTCCATCAGCCATTGCAAAAACAACTCCCAAACCTGAAAATCTGGAGTCGTCTTGAACCCAGACCCTAAATTCGAATTTCATCCACAATCGACGGACCTCGAAGCATTATTGTTGAAACCGTTGACATGGATAGAACATCTTAGTTTGTTGACACTCGAATTTAAATGGGTTCCAATTTTCGAAGATACATTTCATTTTTTTACAAGTTATGACCTTTCCCACGAGACACCTCAGTTTGCTACCACTCAAATTTATTGAAAAGAGACACCGAATAGCCACATGTTCAAGGCGAATCTTCCTGTGTTGAAGAAAGAGGAAGTGGAGGTTGAAGTTGAGGAATGTAACATACTGCGAATTAGTGGGGAAAGAAGCAGGGATAAAGAGGAGAATAATGATTTTAGCTACCGAAGATGCTAAAATGGATTAGATTAAGGCCATTGAGATTGCTGGGTGAAGAAGACTCGTGCCCCCAAGTAATTGTTATGAAGTCTTATGTATTTTGTATGTGTGCATGTGACCTGGGATGTTATGTTTTGTGTTATCATCTGATTTTTTTTAATAGTTTTAGTTCTGAAGTGTGTTAATTGATGTTAAGGGATCACGTTATGTAAATAAAACTCGTTCTATTTCATTTATATCTCATGAAACTATACCTATGTTGATGGAAAAATATCATGATGCTAACATTCATTTTAGTTATCTGTAATTGTAACTAATTAGGCCTTGTTCTATTTGTCGTTTTCGGATCGTTTTCTGTTTTCAGTTTTTCAAAATAGTGAAAATGCGTTCTCTTTCCTATTTTCAAAAACGCGTTTTCGAAAACAAAAAAAAAAATTGTATTAAAAACACAAAACGACATTTTTGGCATTTTCAGCGTTTTCTTTACAAATCCCCCAAAATTTGAAAAACACGGAAACGCTGAAAAACCTCTCTTCCTTCTCCCTTCTTCCATCCCGTCTCTCTTCCTTCTCTTCTTGACGCCTACAACCCACTCAAACCCTGCAACCGGCGATGGAGGAGGGCGCCAGCGCCGGCAAGGGCGCGGGCGGGGGAGGCGACACAATCTGATTCCT
>CAIGRS010242466.1:0-10397 GCA_903798395.1 Fraxinus floribunda
TAGATTGATTTTCATTTCATTTTTATTTTAAGCACTAACCAGAGGAAACTTTGCATTATTTCATCAGGCCAATGCTGAACTTCAGTGGCGGGATTGACTACGTGTTAAGTTCAACCTTTTCTAATGAATTATTTAGGTTGTCTGTCAAAATTCCTGCAATTTGTATATTGGTTGAACGAAGAAGTTTTAATACAGAGTTTAAGTGTAGAGCCAAAGGTGCAAGTGATGAACCTATTGAGAAGTGGAAGCGCGACAGCCTTTTCATTGACAAGCGCGGGAGATTTAGACACTTTAATCACAAGAAAGTCTCAAGAAAAAAGGGTAACACAATGTCTAGTTGATATTTAAATTCTGCGCATTCTAATTCTGTCACTCCAATGCCTAAATGTCATCATGGTACAGGGGGTTCTTTGCGTGGTCAAGGGTGGAAATACGGATCCGGGTTTGTTGATGGAATTTTCCCTGTGCTGAGCCCCATTGCCCAGCAGATTCTAAACTTTGTACAGAAGGAAGTGGATGTAAATAGAATTTGGTCATCTCTTGACAATCTTCCTCTCACTAATACCACTTGGGACGACCTAATTAGTATAGCTGTTCAACTTCGTCTCAATAAACAATGGAGTCCAATCATACTGGTATAGACCTCACATGAATTTTAATTTTCCTCTCGTCTATCTTCTCATTATTTTCTATTGAATGATAATGATAGGGCACGAATGGGTATTTGAGTGTCGATTCCATCAGGCTCAAACATTTTTATGAACATTGCACAACTAACTTCTGAAATAGGTCTTGAAGTAACAATTGTTGGATTTTGTCCCTGCTGGCTACTGGAAAGCTTTCAAATTTGCATAGCACAATGATCTTTCTCCACATATCCCCTGATTTTTGTGATTTGACATAAAAGCATTAATACTTCTTTAAAAAGTGTTGATTAAGCCTCTTTTTCAATATCATGTTTGTCTTCCTAAACCCTTTTATACTTGATTCTGTCTCTAGCCTCTGTACATAAGTAAACATTCTGAATTTGTACAAGATCCTCTCAACCTTTCACCAGACACTCTTCCATCCTTTTTTGGCCTTTCTATTATTGCATTTCGCAGAATCCATCTAAGACAAAAATAACAACTTATAATGCTTTTAGATGAGTCTCAATGCATATTGTATGTGCTAATCTTAAATTATTCCGTAGAGCAAAGGCACTAAACAAAGAAGATATCACTTAAGGAGTAATGTTCAAAGTCAAAAAACCTGTTTAATACCAAATAAAAGGTGAACTAAACACTCTCTCTACATGACTACATCTCTTGTTTATCCATGATTCACCATCAGGGATAGGAAATTTTTGTTGAATATATACCCATGAGTTACACAGTCAATAACACTGGAAGCACCTTTTCAGATGTGTGAATGGATATTGCACAGAAGCTCCTTCAAGCCAGATGTGATTTGTTACAATATTCTTATAGAGGCTTATGGCCAGAAATTACTCTTCAAAAAAGCAGAATCCACTTATTTTGAACTCCTTGAAGCTCGATGTATCCCTACTGAAGATACTTATGCACTTCTTTTAAAAGCCTACTGTAGATGCGGATTGCTGGAGCAGGCTGAAGCGGTCTTTGCTGAGATGCAGAAGGATGGCCTTCCCCCGAGTATGCTTCCATGAGTTTTCCATAATCCAGTTATATATGAATGGTGAAATGTGATATATTTCATATTGTCATCTTTTATGTTTCATTTAGCTAGTTGATCAATTAAAGTTATGTGCTTGTATAATTTTTAAACAGTTATTTCTTGCAACTGAATTCATATTATATAACCTCATTTCTAAAGATACTTGCAAACTAACAAAGTGTACAGTTCCTTTCCCAACCTTAGGCGGAGCACCTTGCCAAGTCATGTCAAGGGAGTGGTGTCTAGTTGTTAAGTCAATGACATAAGTATGATCTATACATTTTTTTTTCAACTAGCCTTGTATCCAAGATCTTTTAAGACTCAACATAAACATAATCTATTTAACCTTTTCAGGTACAGTTGTATACAATGCATATATTGATGGCTTAATTAAAGGAAGAAATGGACAAAGAGCTCTCGAGATCTTTCAAAGGATGAAGAGAGAGCAGTGCGAACCAACTGCTGATACTTACACAATGGTGATCAACCTATATGGAAAGGTGATTTATATACAAGTTTGTCCTTCATTGATAGTTGATCAACTTAATGGATTTTTATCATTTTCTTTACTTTATATATTTTACTCGTTGTCAGGTGATTTCATCATAAATTGTAAAATCTCATTTAAGTATTTAACCACTTAAGTTAAAAGAGAATTTAAACATTCTACCAAGTTATTTGTCCAAGTTTTGTAATTGCACATCCTCGGGTCCATTAACTTAAGACTGAAGATCCTTTGATGTTTCAACAGTTTGCAGCCCATATTTGTATAAGCTGTTGGTCCATTGAATACTGCTGCATTTATATAATGACGACAAAATGCATATCCTGTCCAAGATTCAGAATACTCATAATCGTTATTTTTAATTTTATGGTTTTAAATCTTTAGAAGTTAATCGAGACCTCTTTGAACTGTGTCTTCCTTACTGTGCAGGATGGTAAATCCTATATGGCTTTAGAGGCGTTCCATGAAATGCGAAACAAAAAATGTAAACCTAACATTTGTACTTTCACTGCTCTCGTGAATGCATTTGCAAGAGATGGGCTGTGTGAAAAAGCTGAAGAATTCTTCGAACAGCTGCAGGAAGCAGGGCTTGAGCCTGATGTGTATGCCTATAATGCCCTCATGGAAGCCTACAGGTCAATTGACAGAGCAGCTTCAGTCTCTATAGATTTTCTCTAGTCACTTTATCATGCACAGTGTGTGTTCTAAGTTACGTTTTCACTAATTCAAATTAATTAAATTATTCTGGAACATATTTAACTATATAATGTCTTTGTTACTATGAGTCTTAAGAATACTAATTCTTTCAGACCAAAGAATGCGATATGGCATCTTGAAGATGTTTTAGGATAATTGAATTTAGGCTTTTCAGGATGCCAAGATAACTATCCTTTTGTTTGAGTTGGTTTGTTCCAAGCGTCTTCAGACTTGGTTTATAATAGGCATCTTGAAGATGTATTAGGATAATTAAATTTAATTCGAGGTGGGTAAAAATGACCGAAGTTTGACTTGCTTCACCTAACAGTCGGGCAGGTGTTCCAAGTGGCGCTGCAGAAATCTTTTCTCTCATGCAGCATATGGGTTGTGAACCAGACAGAGCATCTTATAACATCATGGTGGATGCCTACGGGAGAGCAGGTCTCCATGAAGGTAACTTACATCTCTTGGAATCCAATTTGCAATAATTTTCTTAAGGAATGCTGAATTATTAGTAGTCTTTATACTTGAGTCGGAAAATAGTTTTTGTGTCTTAACACTGAATTCTCAAAACATGACAAAACATGTCAAATACATTTATGTTTGAACTCTTGGCTGTATATATGTTAATTCAGTAAAAGAATGATAATAAATAGTCTTGAGCCTTTAAGGTATTCTATTTGACGTTATTTTAATGCTCTCTATGCTACACAATTTACCTGCATGTTTCCTAGCTTCAAACCCTTGTGTATCAACCTTTAAACGTGGCTTTTACTAAACCAATTTCTCCCATATTAATGCCTTAGCTATTATGTGGCATTTTTTCCCATTTACTTCAAATGGGGATATCCTTGTTTCTTATTTTTATTCATTCTAAAATGCCCACATGGTAGCGAAGTCATCCTCATTTCTGCAGAAAGCAGCATAAATAGCCTAATAACTGCTCCTTAATACTACCTTTTAACTTGGTAGCTGTCTTTTAACTGCACAGAAACTCTGAAACTCTTCTCCATTTCATCAAACCAGTTCTAATCACATGCATTAGGTGCTCTTCAAGTGGAAGTGACAATATTGAGGATGAATTAGGGGAATGATGATTTAGAAGATTGTGGCATGCATTTGTGGTGGAAAAACAATCCACATCATAAAAGCCATGTGATCCCAGAATGATAGGTTAGAAAAGTGAGGGACCAAAAATGTCAAGAACTGAGGTGGTTGCAATAATATGAATTTTATTGGATCTTTTGGTACTTGTTGGAAATAAATAGTGGTGAAAAAGATTCATGTAGTCGACCCAAAATTTTGTGGGAATCAGACTTGTTTCTCTACAAACATGAATATGAAAATTTTATTAGTGCTGAACTTTGTTAATCCTTTCACTATTATACTTATCATGATTAGAACTTTTTTCATTTGTGTTTTAGATGCAGAGTCTGTCTTTGATGAAATGCAGCGACTTGGAATAGAACCAACTATGAAATCCTACATGGTACTTTTATCAGCCCACTCAAGAATTGGAAACGTGCTAAAATGCGAAGAAATTGTTAACCATATGCATGAATTGGGACTCAAACCTGACACTTTTGTCCTGAATAGCATGATGAACTTGTACGGTAGAATAGGCCAGTTTGAGAAAATGGAAGAAGTTTTAACTGCCGTGGAAAGTGGACCATATGAAGCTGACATAAGTACATATAATATCTTGATCAATATGTATGGACGAGCAGGATTTTTAGAGAAAATGGAAGAGCTATTCACTTCACTTCCTGCCAAGAAATTGAAACCCGATGTGGTGACTTGGACGTCTCGACTTGGAGCCTACTCTAGAAAGAAACAGTACAAAAGATGCATAGAAATTTTTGAAGAGATGATTGATAATGGTTGTTATCCAGATGGAGGAACTGCCAAAGTGCTACTCTCTTCTTGCTCCAGTGAAGATCAGATTGAGCAAGTTTCGACTGTAATTAGAACGATGCACAGAGATTTGGGGACAGTGTTGCAGGTTTGAGACTGACTCCATCTACGAAGGATGCCACTCGTGGCATGTTTGGTATGTGGGAATACATTGGACTGAATATGATTAAAGAAGACAAAAAACTGAAATATTATCGGTTATACTATACTGTTGAATATTCTGTATGAAACACACCTTGATATGATATGACTTATGGAACCATATTAGGTAAGAAGCAACACTCATGCAGGGCAGCAAGGATCTTTGATTGCATGATGCAGATATTGTACCTTCAATAAGAAATTTTCTTGTCAAGTCTTAATGCTCATTTCAGAACTATGACTATCCCCTATGGGATCTTCATTTTATACTCAATTATGTAAATTTAAATTATTTTATTAAAATTAATTATTTTTTATCTATCCACATAGAGTTAGAAATATTCTTATAATGGTTACTTTAGAAAAAGAAAATACTCCAATATAAAATTGCTTAGCCTCACCAACTTCTATTGTATTGGTTTGTTGACATAGCAACCCACCACCTTCCTTATTTTATTTTAGTGAATAGTTATTTGCATTATTCGAGGATGTCATTGTTTCAATGATCTTCCACATCTACCCTGTAATTTTTTATGTAAACGAGTGGTACCCCAGTTTTTCAAGGCTCACACATATGCCTACCAATACCATATTTGTGGAAATTTTATTTTATTTTTCTACCAACCGTAATTTTCAACTTATTTGCACTTAAGAGGGTAGATATAAACGTTATTGGTTTCAAGTCGTGTTACAGTAACATTTTATTATTGATTTTAGAAATTCATAGGTGTCTTCAAGTTATACTGTTCGAACAAGCATACATGAAATCTCGATTATTTTGTTATTCTTCTTGTCTAATAAAAAGAAATGAAAAAAAATGCAACATGAGTAAGAATCCTTCTAACCACGCAATATTTTTGGATAAGAACTAGCATGTACGGTTAAAATTGAATTAAAAAATTGATAAAATTTTAGAAAAGTTTTACCAAACAAGCACTAAAAATAATCTTTAATCTTAACCAAATATGGTGTACAGTTTTATTCATATGGGGTTTACACAATATTTCCAAAATTATTGGGCATACAAGTCTCATTCTGTAGAGTTGTGTACTTATGTATGTGGAGTTAATTGTTTCAATAATCACCCAACTTATATCATGTTCAAGATTTACTCACTAAACTTCAAAATGCTCCATAACACTCACTGAACTTTTTTCGTTTGCATCCCATCCATCACCTTTAAAAATTTGTTACGTTATTCGCTGATGTGGCTAACGAAAATCTGACGTGACAAGTTACGGTTGTTAAAAAAATTACAACTCAACCAAATCATTGTTTCATTACTCATTCAACTAACACTTGGTCACATTTTACTCATTGAACTTCAAAATGCTTCCAGTTAATCATTTTTGAAATGTTGCACTCCATTCATCATCCGTCATATTTCGTTTCCTTAATTGCTAATGTTCGCACAAAAATTTCACGTGATAAGTTACAAATGTTAAAAAAAAATTAAAACTCAACAAAATTATGAGCTCACCAAAATCATCTAAAACGTGACTTTCACGACCCCCATAAACTTCTTTAGAACCCAATAAAGCATCCCTAATGATTGTTTTAGAAATATCAATTTTCTAATTCAAACGTTGACTGTGCAAAAAATATGTTTCAATTTGAGGCTGAAAATCTGAAGCATATTTTTTTGTTGGAAATTGATTTTTGAAAATACTTTGTTTATATTTCATCCATTTGACTTCTAGTTGCATCTAATTGATCATGTGTGATCTTCAATCATCGTTTTATATTTTGAATCAACTATTGGATAATTGAACTTTGATTCCCGAACTTTATATTTATTTGCAATTTCACCCTTTCTCCTTCATTGTCTCAGATTTTGTCAATTTCATTGATATTTACCTAACAAACACATTATACACAGAATTGAACCATAATTCATTAAAATATCCAACAAATACTCTAATTTGAAGGCTTAAGTAAGTGTAAAAATGCACTTATCACTAGGGTTTTTTAGGGCTGAAATTGGAGACGTTTTATTGGATTTTAACGAAGTTTATGCGGGGTGTAGAAGTTGCGTTTCACATATGAAATTTTTTG
This sequence comes from Fraxinus floribunda, assembly GCA_903798395.1. Classification (NCBI taxonomy): domain Eukaryota; kingdom Viridiplantae; phylum Streptophyta; class Magnoliopsida; order Lamiales; family Oleaceae; genus Fraxinus; species Fraxinus floribunda. The sequence goes on from CAIGRS010242466.1 coordinate 6,986, forward strand.
TGAGTTGATAGTTTGGCTAAATTGTAATTATTTTGATGATTGTAACTTACCCACGGAATTTTCGTATAATAAATTAACAATGAAGTGAACAAAATATGGCGGATGATGAATAGAGTGCAACATCAAAAGATGAGTGACAATTGTGAAGCATTTTGAAGTTCGATGAATTAATTGTGACCAAGTGTAAGTTGGATGAGTAATGAAATAATGGTTTAGTTGAGTTGTAATTTTTTTAACGGCTGTAACTTGGCACATCAGATTTCAATTAGCTTTGTTAGCGAATAATGTAACGAATTTTTAAGGGTGATTGAGGGAATGCATACGAACAAAGTTCAGTGAGCAATGTGAAGCACTTTGAAGTTCAATGAGTAAATCGTGACCGTGGTATAAGTTGAGTGATTTTTAAAACAATTAACTCTTATATGTGATTGAAAAAGAAATAAAAAATTTAAAATTTACGTTTAATATTATTTTATTGAAAAATGTGTTAGTGATAAGAAAAAAAGAAGAAATAAATTAATTAATTTAATGGAGCCAAAATTTAGAGGTGTCAATACGGGTGGTCCGGGCCGGACCGGGTCGGCACGCCAACATATGAGTCCGGTAACGGTCCGTCTGAAAAAAAGTCTGCCCGCTATGGGTTTCGGACCGGTTCCAGGTCGGCCCACAATTTCGGACTACAACCCAAGCCCGCCTACTGACCTATTTGGGTCGAGTCCATGTAGGTCACGGGTCGTGGGTCGCGATTTTTGAATCTCAAGTAGTTGAATACATATGAATTTGATATTCTTCTGTGTTAAATACTTGAATTTTCCACTTAATTTGGGGACGTATAATTGCCACTCAGGCAACTATTCCTTTATAAAAATAAGCTAGCTTGTTGAGAATATTTTGATTATTTATGTTTAGCATTCAGTTTGTAGATATTTTTGGCTGTGTAATTGCAATATTTGCATCATAAAGCATTCACCTATGCGGCACATTAATACACTTCAACATATAAATCTGCAAATAGAGAATCTTTCATACAACGAAGCTGATGTTGATAGAGACCTGGTTTGATTTATCATGGACCTAGCTTGAAGATTCTCACACTAAAAGAAACGTTAGAAAGAATATGATGTTGACGTTTTACGGTTTTGTTATTGGGTTTTATGTTTAAATAAACAAGATTTACGACCTTGTCCATCGATATACAATCTTGCCAAAATATTTCCTCTCGAACTTATTGCACTTATCAAGGATTTCAAGTATGCCAACACTCATGAATGGGTGAAAGTTGATGGTAGTTCAGCTACGGTTGGAATAACCGATCATGCTCAAGATCACTTGGGCGATGTTGTGTACGTTGCTCAGTATCATTCAATAGAGTAATGAAGGCATGTACTAAGTGCTCTCTTCAAGTCAAGGAACTTATACCGAAGAGCACTCTCATATGATGATACAATTGATATTCGGCGAACGAATTATTCAAAGTTCGATATATATATAAACCGGTTTTTAACCCTACGTTGCAAGTTAGGTGCTCTCCGACTTCCACCGCGAATGCCATTGTCACATCTACAAAGTCAATATTTTTGTTAATTTAGCAAGAAGAGGTAGACGAAGTTCGATGACCAAATTAAAGATACGAAGATCTAATTGTTACTTGAGTTGTGGATTATTTCGGGTTTCACTTCAGAATGTTGTCTCAGTTGTTGTGGGCGAGGTTGAATGCTCGGAATATATTTGTCGATATATCTTTAAAAAGCGTCTATATCTAATAATTATGTACTTCATAATTTTCAATAGATTATAAGTTCCAGATGTTTACATTTTTTAACTCAACCTCAGCAATAAACTAACATAGTGCATAGTGGTGGTCATGAAAAAGTGTTTTGTCAAAATTGAATAAGAACATTTTCTTTATGCTTCGAGCTATCGTCCATCAAGTTCAACATTTGTTGGTTTTCACGGTTATCCATGTCCTCTTCAAATGGTCGAGTATATATATTCAAAATCAGTATTATCAAAATCACACATCTAATCACTAAAACACATCTCGCGCATCTGCATTTTCTCAACGACGTCATCGAAAAACACTACATACATTTTAGCTATCAATATAATCTACTTAATTTAATTTTAAATGATGAACTCTATAGAGCTGTGATGAAAATCAATTATTGATCAACACTTTCACTATTGGGCAATAAACCTATGCAGTAGTCTATGTACAAGCATAGCTGCCTACATTACTCACATAATGATGCAGGCTTAATGTCAAAGCTAAGTATGTTCTCCACTTTTGGACTCCACCACCACCCTTCTAAAATACGCACCGTCACCCATTAGCGGCTCCGCCTGTGACCCACGTCACACGTGGTGCATTAACTATTTATTACATCATATATTTAATAAATTAAAAATGGAAAATTTTCACTTTTAGTCCTCACATTTGCAAAATGTAACAAAATTTACCCTCAACCTTTTTTCGCACGATCCATCTCCAACTTTTGATTATGGAAGAAAACTAGTCCTTCCCTCCATTGTGATCGCTAAATGACGGATTGTCCTTCTCATTAAATAAACAAAAATAAAAGAAAACAGTAAAAATAAATAAAAGAGATAAATTGCAAATGCAATCCCATAATTTTTCATAAAGAACAAATAAATCTCGCTTAAAATAATTAGCCCCTATTTGATTGTCAGTATAGAAAAATAATGTTTTGAATAGTAATTTTCAAGAGAATGTGCGATTAAAAAATAGAAAAAAATTGGAATTTACGTGCAAAATATTTTATTGTATGAATGTATGATTAAAAATGAACATGTAAAAAAAAGTTTTCAAAAAAATATTATCAAATGGGGGCTACGCCGTTACATTTTAATCTAATGCAATTTTCTTTCTTCTTTTCCAACAACATATTTTTCAATAAGATATTTTGCGCGTAAATTTAAAAATTTTTCTTACTTTTTAATTACATATTTTTCAAAAATTATTATTTCAAAATATTTTTTTTAAAAAATTTCATTAAAATATAGCCCATACAAGGGCTTATGAAGCAATAACTTCATAGCCAATATACTAACTAAACACCACGTGCAAGCCCTGTTTGGCCACGCGTTGGAGTGGATTAGAATGTTTGGGTGGGATGGAGACTTGGAGTTGGTGTTGATGGGGATGAGTAGGGGTGTCCAAAAGTCCCGAACTGAACCGGACCGAACCGAACCGAACCGAGCGGTTCTTCACAAATTAAATACCCGAACGGGTACCCGAATCGAGAACCGATGGGTATGGGTCGGGTCTTGGGTCTAGACCAAGAACCGAAGAACCGAATGAGAACCGAAACTAAATAAATTTTTTATTTTATTTATTGAATTAATTAAATTATTTTATTTTTTTCTAAATAAATTAACAAATTAATTAATT
>CAIGRS010242537.1:0-14450 GCA_903798395.1 Fraxinus floribunda
TAGCTCCCGTTTGCACCCATTTATTCCCGGGTTTGTTCGGTATATATTAAAATCAGATTAAAATTGATAAATTAGTGGTTAATTTTTATTTTACAAGTGAAACTCAATAACAACTTTTAAAATTGGGAATACATGGTTGAAAAAAAGAAAAATATTTTGAATTTATGTGTAATATCATTTTATTAGAGAACGTGTAATTTACAAAAAGCGAAGTAAAAAGTTTCATTAGTCACTCAACTCTACATATCGTCACATTAAAATCACTGAACTTCATTTTGCTGCTGAACACTCACTGAACTTGCAAACTCTCCCCTCCATCCGTCATCCAGCACTCCATCCGTTTGAAGTAGTCAGACGTAGCTTGACGGAGATCCATGTGACAACCGACGGCGTCAATAGTGTACACGGTGGATGCGATTTCCATGGTAAAACACGATCTACATGAATGAAATCAAGATTGAAATTGCCATTTATTTTTTCCCCAAATCACGCTCCCAGGATCCCTAGAATCATCCAAAATTCAGAAACTCTCAGGCGATTCTACAAACCATTTCTCCAAAAATCACGATTGAAAATCATCCCCATAATCCCTAATCCTAAATCCGAGCCCTAGAATTGATTCATTCAAAACTCTCCCCAAACTCGATTGTGCAACCCCATCAGTCGCAATTGTAGATTTTAGCAAATGGGAGGATCCATCAGTCATGGTTGCTAGAGCTGAAGGTTTCTAAAAAGTTGCACGCATGGAGGGAGAAGGTGGAGGTAAACTAATTTTGGTTTTAATTTTTTTTCTTTTCCTCTGTTCTTTAGCTGTTGATGTTTCTCTCCTTTCATATAAGTCTTAAGTTGGCTTATATTCTCACATTTTATCTAAACCTCGTCCCCTTGCATAACCATTTTCCTTGTGGCTTCAGTTTTGAAAATGCAAACTTCGGTGACCTTGTTGGTCAGCAATGGCTCACAGCAATAACTAATTCCATTGTTTTGATTTATTTTGATAGAGTATGACGAAGACCCTGATTTCGTTAATTCATAGATTGACATGGCTTCTGAGGAAGATGATCTGTTGTATGACCGCAATGTGACAGATGGAATCGAAATTGGATCGGACATGAACGAAATAAGAAACAAAGGAGTAGTGATGTATGTGGGGGACGTAGGAGACGATAACTTGGAGTACCCCTCATCGGATATAAGGAATCCGCAATTTGAGGTTGGATAACTATTTCGCTCAATGGATGAGTTTCGGGCTGCAGTGAAAAACTACGGTGCTCTGAATGGCTACAATGTGAAGTTAAAGTACAATGATAGAAAGCGAGCTCAAGGAGTTTGCAAACTGGGGTGTAATTGGAGGATATGGGTCTCGAAGTTGAGTACGACGGAGACAGTGCAAGAAAGTCTTACACGTCGGAGCACACTTGCACACGTAGCCAGCACAATAGACATTGCAACTACATCTTCTTGACGAATAGATACATTGAACAATTCAAGGCGGACCCCGATTGGAAAACAAAGTCCATTTTGGCGACTGTGAAGGATGACTTGAAGACGGAGATAAGTAGAAATGTAGCAAACAAGATGAAGAAGTATGCTAAGGAATTGTTGTTTAGAACACTTGAAGAACAATTCGGACTACTCAAGCGATACATTGTGGAGGTACTTCGAATGAATCCGGGATCAACAGTGATGATATCCTTACATGAGCAAATTTTCAAAGGTATATGCTTCAGTTCCTGCAAGGCCGGGTTCAAAATCAGATGCCAAAAAGTGGTCGTGGTTGATGGGTGCCATTTACAAGGTTATTTCGGGGGGATTATGTTAACAGCTGTGGCCAGGATGCTAATGATTGTATATACCCTGTGGCGTATGCCGTTGTTGAGAAGGAGAACACAAACACTTGGAGATGGTTCATGAAATACCTTCAAGAGGACATTAACATTGGTAATAGGAGGGATTGGACATTGATGACTGACACACAAAAGGGTCTCCAAAATGTATACGACGAGTTATTCCCAGAGGCAGAACATCACTTCTGTGTACGACATATGTACATGAACTTCTTTAGCGCAGGTCATAAGAGCAAAATACTAAATGATTATATTTGGCATGTCGCTAAGTCCACAACTGTGCCTGAATTCCAACATTGGATGCAGAAAATTCGTGAAGTCAGTGAAGAAGCATATGGATGGCTGATGAAGAGACACCCGTAAGAGTGGAGTCGATCACACTTTTCAGTGCACTCGAAGTCCGACATTTTGGTCAACAATATATGCGAAGTATTTAACAAAACATTGCTGGATGACAGGGAAAATTTGATTCTGAATGTGTTGACATCAGTACAGATGGGGTTTATGAAACGTATACAGCAGAGACAAGAAAAAATGGGATGATGTGAAGGTTGTTTATGTCCAAAAATTACGAAAAGAGTGCAGAGGATTGCTGAGTTGTCAAGAGAATACACGTTGCATTTGTCTGGGGGCCCGATGGGCAGGTTGATTGCAGTTTTGGGACGTTTGTAGTTGACCTCGAAGAACGTACATATGCATGCAGAAAATGGGAGCTCACGGGCATACCGTGTATGTATGCCGTGGCAGTGATATGAGACTGCAGAAATGACCCAGAGGACTTTGTTGACAATTATTATACAATCGACACATACATGAACTGCTACAACAACATAATGATAACAATCAACAGCGAAATGTTGTGGCCCGAAGTGGATCCCCCTACTATCGTTAAGCTTAATTAGCATGTGTTGCACCGTGGATAGAAGCAAAAAAAGCGAAGGAGACAGGCTGAAGAAATGGTAGTGCAAAGTTAGGGAAAGTCGTACATGAAGAAGACAGGACAAGTGCGCATGACATGTTCGATATGTAGATTGTAGGACACAATAAAAGATATCGCTCCAGCAATAATGCACCAGATCAGATATGCTTTCCTCTCGGTCAACACAATGAAAATCTCTTCTTCATATGCTAACTTGTTTACATACGCACAGGACTGGTTCAATGTTGAACTAGAACCACTAGAGTCGAATGCCAACGTATCAGTGAATGAACACGTGAGTAAATATGTTCAGCTACTTTTTTTTTTCTTTTTTAGGATCATCTATATGATTTTACTATCAGCATCATTTACATTCTTCTGTGCGTACAGGGTAAAATGGAGACATCGAGAAGTCAGGGATTATGCGTTTTATGCCGACCGCCATGGTTGCTAGACAAACTCACATGGATAGCGGATGATGAGGCCAATGATGAAGTAGTTCAATGTTTTTGTTATTTTGTGAATTTTGGGAGGAGTACATATAGTTATCTTTTTTGTAATGGAACGAGCAATGGGTCAATTCTTGTAATGCTCAATGGAAACGACGTCTTGGGTTGTAGTGACATGAATGGGGGCAAAATGTAATGAACCTACATTCCTTTTAATTCCATTTCTATTTTTGTAATGAACCTATATTCCTTTTAATTCCATCTCTATTCCCAGTATGATTTATGTTCGGTACTCTGTATTCATTTATGAACATATATTCCCGGTATGAACAAAAATTCATTTGTAATAACCTAACAACATATAACGATTACATAAAAGTCTTACATCCAAGTTTTACAACATACGAAATGTACTACAAGTTCTACGAATATTACATAAACATGAAATTCGACAAATACAATAGAAGTCTTTAACTAGCTTGCATGGTTGCAGCGAAGTCACTGAACTTTCCCCTTGCCTTTCCCATTATCCTCCATAACCCCATTCCTTTGCGCATCATAATGTTGATGGATATCTCGATGTTTTTTTCTTCAGTTATTTGAGCACATTTGTTGAACAAAGATGATAAGTCTTAGCATGGATCTGTAGCTTTCACATCAAACTGTTCTTTATCCTTCCACATGAAGTGACCACAATCTCTAGTACAACATAAGAACAACCTACCTATGTTTGAAGTGTTTTTCTCCACTTCCGTACATTTCTCAAATCCCTGCTTACATATTAGGCATCGCTTCTTTGTTGGACAGTCCGACAAGTAGTGTCCGAGCTTCCTACAGTTGTAACATATGTCCCTATTCTTCCCAACCATAACGCTTCAAATTTTGGATACGTGTCAATTGTACCAGTGAAACTGCAAAGAAGTTAATGTTCTAGCAAATAAAGTCCCAACTTGCTAAGTATGACTTCATATAAAAAACTATTTGATAGAGTAAGTAAAATTGCAAGAAGATAACATAAAGGTCTATTGACAATTTAAAGAAGAGAAACAGTCTCAATTGTATTCCTTAGCCTCTTAAAACTCTTCAATGCTAAATGGTAGTGTCTAAATAAATCCCATCAAATTTAAACAATAAGCCAAGCCTTAGTAAATTGGAGAGGTTCTGATCTAAATAAACCTCTCCAAGATACACATTTCCTAAAAGTGTGTTTGAGAGTCACATTATTTTGGTTATACATTCTGCCAAGCATTGCATTAACTGGTTATACGTTATTTTGGTTATACATAAGCCTTGCATTTTAAATCCATTATCCAAAAAAAGGCCTCAAAATCTGCATTCTCGATACTATAATTAAGCAATTATAATCTGCATCCCCCTCTCTATGGTAAACAACTCTCTATCCCCAAAAGACTCTACTGAAGAAATCCAAGTCATGAAAAATCTACCCTTGCAAGGAGAATTTAACAACTTGGGATTAAAAATCGACCGCCACAGAAATGGCCGAAATCGACATAAAACTACAAAACTGACAACCACAGAAATCTCCAAAATCGACTACAAAACAATTACATAAATTGGAGTAAAAAATTCATTCTTTCGATTCTTCTACAAAACGCAAGCCAAAGAATGCACATTGAAATTACCTTCAACGAACAGGCTTCGTTCTTTCGCGTTTTCTGTAGGATTGGATTATAGGAGAAAAAATGATGATGGAGGAATGCCTGATTATGGTTTGGATATGTGGAGATTTTAACACTTTCATGGGAAGAAAAATCGAACCCTAAGATTCGTGTTCTTGCTGAATTTGGGTGGGAAAGAATTGGGGGTGAGGAGTACGATTTTTTATTTCGGTTTGTAAGAAAATGTTTTTGTTTGTGCAGCAATTGACAGCGTCTACTGCCAGATGGGACACCGTTAATGCCAGATCGACAGGAGCTGAGACTGGAGGTTGAGGAGTGACGGATGGAATGGAGAGTTTGCAAGTTTAGTGATTGTTCAACAGCAAAATGAAGTTCAATGACTGTAACGTGACGATATGTAGAGTTGAGTGACTAATGAAACTTTTTACTCACAAGAAGCGAGAGAAAAAATAAATTATAAATTAATGAGAAATAATGGGGCAAACCGGAGGCTTGATCTGTTAAAATAGATCATATTTCACGGGATGCCTTTCTTCTTAACACAAAAAGGGATATCGCGTGATAGTAGTCTGCTCCGTTAGAGTACCTTTCACCTTCTTTCGATCGTTTTGGGACAAAAGAAAATTTAATTATAATTTGTAGAAAACTTGCAATATAAAATTGAAATGCATGTAAATTCATCATTCATTACTTGAAAGCTTAAAAGATGTTTGAAAGATTAATACCCCCTATAATAGCATTCAGAACAAAAATCTAAGTGATATGAGTAGATGTTTAAATGACGAAAAATCATATTAAACCTTTTTCAATATCGAGCTATTTTACAATTTAAATAAATTTTTACAATGAAAATGAAATTACAACTCAAATGGTCCTTGGTTGTGCTTATAGTTGGTCAAACCAACTTATAAGAGCATCTTGATGCTATTTAAAAATAGAGGAGACTTTCTATTTCAAATAACAATTTTAGTAAAAAAGAGAGAGGAGAGTAAGTTCTTTTAACGAACTCTTTATATTTAACATTTAATTTTACTACTTTCAAAAATTATTTATTATTTTTTCTTATTTTTTATTTTCACTTACTTTCTTCCAAATTATTATGTTATTTTTTTCATTGAAAATTAAAATACTTTGAATGCATTTAATTATAGAGAGTGAGTTTAACTCTCTAACTATTTTAGAAATATCTTGAAACATAATTTTAAGAATTGACTCTTTAAAATAGAAAAGATTATATATTTAAAGAGTCTCTAGAAATTATGAGCACCTTTATGAGAAAGATCTTTAAAGAATAAAAATGTGAGTTAAATGTTTCGTTGACCACTGAAACTTACACTTCGCCACGATTACTCAGCCAACTTCATAAAACTTCCTGGTGGGTGCTGAACTTATATCCGTTGCACTCTATAAATTATCAAATGAATTTCGTCTATGATTATATCTACGTGGATGACGGAAAAATGACATGGCCGTTAATTGGTAAATTAAATTGACACGTGGACTCCACCCACGTCAGCCAACACACCTTGAACATTTATAATCAAAATCACCAAACCATCCCCAAGCCATTCCCCACCACCAATACCCCCACTCCACTCTGTCATTTACAATTTCTTTTATCTTCTAAAAAGCAATATTTATTGTTATTCAACGTCCCCACCAAATGTATCATGAAAACACAAGTCTTAACCTCTTTGAACAGTCATAAAAGTAGATGATGACAACCATTAGTGCTACCTTAGTCCTTGTAAAACAATTGAAAAGTCTAGTAGTTCTTCCATGTACACACGAAGCATGTTGGTATGGGTGAAATGTCTTTAGAATTAACTAGATATTTTGCTCCCGACATGTTTAGTATTTTTGACGAGGAAGAAGTAAAAAAATTTGACATGCATAGGTGGTAGATAATGAAAGAGCATCAACATCGAATTATATCTATTATAGCACATAATCTACCAACACATCATGTATCTATTATAATATACGAGTTTTCTTTTAGTGCAAGTGACACGTTTCGTTTGATTACAAATCAAGATTTAAGGAAGATGAACAAAAAAGTTTAACGTGTTTAAAGACTGAAAAGATGCTGAGATTCGAATTCAAGATAAAGTTAACAGATTAATAATTGGAGATTTTCAATATTTGACTACATAATTTGTAAGTATTGTTTATGCTAATTTTCTTTAGTTTTTTAACTTCATAAAAAAAATATGTATATGTACACTACGCATACGTTAAAAGTACCCGATTTCAAATCCGGAAAAATGAGGGTTTCAAATTTCTTGTACCATATTTCATATTGAATTTTTGAATTTATTTACAATAAAATAAAAAGGCAACATGCTAGTGAAAGACCCTGTTAAACCCGTGAGACATATGAGTCAAAAAGCTAAAGCGAGCCTCTTCATTGACGCAATTCAAGCTCAAGCTCTGTCCATTGCCACCTCTAAAAACTAATGAAAACTTAAGTGCGAATATAACTACCCCAAGATCGTCAAGCATAGCAAAACTATATTACAAACATTTTGTGAAAGTAGAATAAAAAGTAAACAAAAGCTAAAATATTAAAGAAAGAAAATAGTTAAAAATAAATAAATTGTTTCTTTTGATTCAGGTCATTCTCGTCAACATTTATATGAAAAAAAAAACCCATATTCTTTTATTGGCATAGAATTCATATTAATTGTTTGTATATGGCAAATCAATTTATTAATTTTTTGAAAATTTACCGAAAATTCCCGATCTTTTGCCATATTTTACTGTATATTGATATAAACGTCACCTTCCGCTTGTAACTTTGGAGAAGCTACCTTCTCTGTCACTCGCAATCAGTTGATTTTCTCCGGTCAATTAGAGGTATATCCGATGACAATTTCACATTCTCTCACACACTCATTCATTCTTTTATGCATGTATATTATTGTATGTGTAATGTCTGCGTAGCTCTTGTATAGGGTCTTCTACAATTGATTTAATTGAATGTGTTGTGCGGATCTGCGAATCAAGATCCTGTGTGTCTATATATCATATTATAGAACAGTCGAGGATAAACATGCATGCCCGTAGATTTAGTGCCCGGTTAAGGATTTTATTTTTTCTCGTCGATTTTAGACATGGGTTAAGTTTAATTTGCAAGTTCTTTCATTATTAAAAAAATAATAGATAATTTCATCTTTCAGACAACTGATCTCTCTCTCTCTCTTTTAAAATTTTCTAGTTTTGATATGAGTTATTTGCTTGTGAATTTTGCCTTTTCTTTTCACCTATACATTCATGTAATTTGTGTCTTCCCAGTGCTTCCACGTGAGGCTCAAATTTGAGTGTATCTATTTGATTTGCCTTTTGTGTGACGAAGGACTACAAGGTGGTAATGGTATTTTTACCTATATATTTCTATGTCTTGTGTGTCTTGACAGTATTTTTATGATTGGGCACGGTACTTTTGTTTTCACGCGGTATACACTAGGTTGAAAATTTGATGCGCGTTCTTATGTGCTTGGGCGGCAAAATGAAAAAAATGACAAGCATCCTCGGTTTTAAATTTCTTATTCCATGCTATTCACATCTGGTCAAATAGTTTAACACAACGTCGATAGAAGTTCAAAATTTATCGCCTCTTGCTGCTGGTAAGAATGTGTAGTATTTGTTTGTCGAGGCATCCTTAACTTATACTACAAAGTTGCATGTAATAGAGCAACTTGAGTTGTGCTGCTTTAGTATGTGCGTGTATACTTTGTGTTTTTTGTTTAGTGAACAAGGCTTTGTATTATCTAATCATGCAAGATACTATTTTGAACTGTCATGGTCCCAAAGTGTTATTGGAGGTTTCTCATGATAAATAAATTGGAACCTATTAGTGTTTTAGAAACTTATCATTATGTTGTCGTTCTTTTTTCTAAAATATTATGAACCAATGTAGCAGAAAAGCTTATAGTAATGTGTCCTTCCATGTCTACCAATCATACATGAGACTACTTTTTGGGCAGTGGGCACTCTATGGACACGTACCTAAAATGTCAAAACATGCCCAACAAATAAGTAAAAGGAAAAATAATAAATACACTTGTCTAAGTCCTTCGATAAGTACAACAAAAGTGTACAAGAAAGCTTAGAGATCATTCACGTAATATATGACGTGTATCGTAAAATTGTAAAGTAGATGACAGAAGGGCTTATGTTGTGATCTTTTGTTGTTTTGACTTATTATTCTTGCTATCGTTTGTTGACTTATGGTCTTGATTATGACTCGGGAATATATACAGTATACAATTGGAGATTATACTAGATATTTGCTTCCTTTCCTCAAAGAAGAGTTAAGTATGCATATCCTAGATTTTACTTATTCATTGTTGCTAAGGCTCATCAGTTATTATTAATGGACAGTACCTATTTGTTTTGTGTTCATATTTTTCAAGAATTGTTGTGTTTTGTGTTTTTATTTGAGTTGCCATATCTGCGTCTATGCAACATAAATATGAACGGAGAACACCAACTAATTTTGACTCGACTTTAATTTTTGAGATTACTTGGTGGTGGCGGTTTTTATCAGTACTCAATAAAGAAAAGTGAAGAACATGATCCAGAATAAAACTTATAACATCTTGTATTTTTGAAACTTAGCCCATGTTTGAGCCCTTTTTTTTTTTTGGTTGAAAATGAGTTTTGTAACAGTGAATTTTTGGAGAATATGTAGTTAAAATGTACTAAATTTTTTTGAATTTGCTCAAAATATTTTATTGGAAAAATGTTCAGTTGAAAATAAGTTTGGGAAAAATGAGTTTTTAGATAATGAGGCTCAATTAAGGGCTTAAATTCCAAAGACGTGTGCTGCAATCAATATCCCTTTTGGTTTTCAGAATGTTGGGCTCTTTCTATTGTTTCTAATACAGATTCTTTCTGCCACTTGCTCGTAATAAGATTTGAATCAAGTTATTTCCTTTTGCTTCAAATGAAGCACAGACACTTCTACTAGGCCGACGTGTCCGTGTCCAACATGTCTTCAGTTGCGTCGGAAACCAGTATTCCTTGGACACTCCTTGACATGGGTTTGAAAGCCACATGCCATGTCCTATTGTTTAGAACTTTTTAAAATTTCTAACGTGCAAGGGATATTTTGTGGAGATTTCTTCCACAACTATTCGACATAGAATGTGCCATGTCCCACATTAAAAGGTATAAAAATAAAGATATTAAATAAAAATTTCAAAATATGAAGAATTAAAATTGACGTGTTCCCAATGTTTGTATCCTACTTTTTAGAAAAATAACTTGTTGCCGTGTCCGCATCATGTTATGTTGCGTGTCCGTGTCCGTTCTTCTTAGGTTACTTTGAGTTTCTTAGATAGGATTGCAAATCTAATGGATTTTTCTCTTTTGGCTTGTAATTCGTGTTTTTGTTTGGCTCTATGTCAATGAATATTGGGCATGGATCCTCTAAAAAAGTGCAACATTGTCACAATGTAATGTTGAGAAAGGTTCCTATTGATATTCACAGTTCTTGAAAGAAATGGAAGGAAAACCAAATAGATCAGATGCTACCGGAAACAAAACTTCCTTTTCAAAGAAGACATCCAAAAGGGTTTGGGATTCTATAGCAGCTTATACTGTTCAGTGTGAAAAATGCTCTAAATGGAGGTTCATTCCCACAAAGGAGAAGTATGAGGAGATACGAGAAAGGCTAGCAGAACAACCTTTCTTTTGTGAAACAGCACGTGAATGGCGTCCTGACTTAAGCTGTGATGATGAACCAGATGTTGTACGAGATGGAAGCTGGCGTTGGGCAATAGACAAGCCTAGTATTCCTCAATGTCCACCTGGTTGGCAACGGATTTTACGAATCAGAGCTAAAGGAGGCACTAAATTTGCTGATGTGTATGTCTGTGATGTCATTTATTGTTTGTTACTCCATTTATAATTACTTTAAAAGCTTTGAGCAATGGAAACGTCATTCCGACTTCAATTGGGTCGTGACATGTTTTAACAGGTATTATGTAACACCATCAAGCAAGCGATTACGATCAATGATGGAAGTTCAGAGGTACAATTCTTGATTGTCATCTCAACTGCTTTGGCTCTTTATGCCCTAATTTTAAATGAATAAATAACTGCCAGAGATCTGGATTTTAGATTTTAGAATCTTTTATTTGCTTTTATTCATTTTAAAAGTTTTAGAATGTTTTATCTTTCAGTTACCTGAATGAACATCCAGAACTCCCAGGTTTAACAGCTTCTCAGTTCTCATTTCAAATCCCCTCACCTTTGGAGGAAAATTATGTACGGAAGCGTCATGCTCGTTCTGTTACTTTGCATGACATGAGTGACACTGTGATGCCAGGTTTGACATTTGATGCTGAAGTAATAAGATTTCTAATTAAATGAATATTTTCTTTTATAACATATTTCGTTATTTATTTCTTATCTGCATTTTATTCTGCTGTTCAGATTCTAGTTAGGCTTGATAGGATTAATTTTATGTTGCAGTCAACCCGACATCTTGGTTCGTTTCAGACCAGAAGAGAGACCCGCACTTGGGTGGGGAGGGGACCTCTACTTCATATGTTGAGGCTCCTGCTCAAAGTTGAGGTATTTTTTTTTTCATTTACCAAAATATGCCTAAATTGTAACTATTGCCCATTGACAAATGATGTTCTCCTTCACTTTCTTCTCTTTAGTTTGAAGTCTGGAGAAACGGTGTGAGGTGAAACTTGAAATTGGCATCTTACAAAATTCCCTTTGCATTTAGAATTGGAATTGGCATCTTACAAAATTCTTTGTAATTTATTCACCACACACTTTATTTCTTTAAAAAGTTTATAGTTGTATAATTTTCCAGTTTTCTGTATCCTTTCTTCAAATATGAAAATATTTGCCAGATAATTGATGAGTTTTTTAGTTTTCACCATTAGATTGTGTTTATCTAAAAAAGTTCTATTTTTTTTTGCTTATACATGTTTAATTAGTGAAAACTTATGTATTTTGTATATTATAACACATGAAAAAGTATAAACTGAATCCGTAGGTGAAGGAGTTCATGTTCCTACCCTTTATTGGACATTGTATGGAGCTGCATTTGGCTTTACATTTGGTTCCTGTAGACTGGGGAAATTAATTATTAGAGCTATAAAGGAAAACACTGGCCAAAGTTTATTTTACAACAGCAATAGTGCCTAGAAGTTGTTTTATAGATATTATCTTCACTATTTCTACTTTTGATGTAATCTAATTTGTATTGCGTGACCAAGACATGTCTTCCTATAGATTCCCAAAAAGCTACCTCCTTCTAGTGGAGACACAACTTGTTTGAATTAAGTTATAATATTTGCAATTGGTTTGTCACTCATGACATGCCATAGAATTTGAAAAAATATATTTGTTTGTAATATGTCTCCCATACAATAGTTAGTTTACATTTTTGCTTCGTTTTTCAATAATGAAATTACGATAATTGGAATATTAACGAGTTCTCATTGGCTTGAGAAAGTCTCAATATTAGCTCATAAAGGTCCTCGTTATCAAAAGAGTTCTGTGTAGTGTGCCACGTGGCTAGAATACCATGAACGAGATTAAAATTAAATTGATAGGCAAAAGATCCCAAAGATATTTTATATGTATCGCGGGACTAATAAATTTGCCCCAAGAGATCTTTTATGCTGTATTGGTTTATTGAAACGTGTTAGCACAGGTATCTTGATCTGCTTAATCTTTCTTGCACGACAGAGATGGTATTGGATTTGGGATATTTAGCAGGATAAAGGTCATCGGTAGTGTTACCGGTTCTTTTTAAGCATAGCATCTCCGATTTGGCATTTTATTCAATGGAGTAGCTTAATCTGTTGTGTAGGAATGTACCTCAATGCTTAGTCATGAACTTTATGCTCCAATTGTGAGCTTATGTGTAGTGTGCCACGTGGCTAGAATACCATGAACGAGATTAAAATTAAATTGATAGGCAAAAGATCCCAAAGATATTTTATATGTATCGCGGGACTAATAAATTTGCCCCAAGAGATCTTTTATGCCGTATTGGTTTATTGAAACGTGTTAGCACAGGTATCTTGATCTGCTTAATCTTTCTTGCACGACAGAGATGGTATTGGATTTGGGATATTTAGCAGGATAAAGATCATCGGTAGTGTTACCGGTTCTTTTTAAGCATAGCATCTCCGATTTGGCATTTTATTCAATGGAGTAGCTTAATCTGTTGTGTAGGAATGTACCTCAATGCTTAGTCATGAACTTTATGCTCCAATTGTGAGCTTTTGTCACTGTACAGATTAGTTGTTAGGATTGATGTTTAATCTTCTGATCTTTCGACTTGAATTGTGCATCATTTACACCATATTTAAATGACAACAGCATTGCCGTGTTCACATTTTTGAGTTTTCATCCAAAATAGAATATGATTCAGCCATTGCATTTCTTTTCTCTTTATCACTGGAAATTAAATTTAATATAGGCACTTATTCTACGTACAGTAAAAACTTTTGACGAATTGCTTCAATTTCCCGTCATTCTACAGAACTAATGGATGTTTCCTCTTATGGTTTTAGGTTGGTGCGTTGATAATTCTTGTGAAGGCAGAACATGCTGACAATACATGCAGAAAACTAGTTCAAAGAATACCCTGTAATATATCGGTCGATTCTGTAGTTTTCTTTTCTAAATGTTGCTCGTGTAAGGAAAACTATCCTAGTTCCTTCATCCTACTGTTTTAGTAATGATTTCTCGAGGACAATGTAATATTATTACAGATGATAATTTATGTTTTCTTGTTGTTCCAATGTTACTTTCATAACAAATCTTAGATTTAATTTATGCAAAGGAATTTTTTCATTATATTCACTGTGAATCTGGATGGAATTGTTCACTTGGATACTAAAGATCTTCTCGGATGATTGTGTATTTTGACAGTGGACAACACTGGGACTTTAAGATTCAGGCATGACTGATTTCGATGCTCAGGAGTAGTGTATTTATTATTGTACTGTTGGACCATTTGGCTGTGGGTTTCTATACATCCCTTTAGTAAATAATGGACTAATGGAGTACTTCAGTGGATGTGTCTACTTTTATGCTCTATTGGAGCTGGTATCAGATTGATATTGTAAGGGCATATTGAAACGGGTTGGGTTCAAGAAAATGGGTTTAGGGTTCTTTCCTGACTTGATTATGATGATATTGGGTGGATTGCATTTGTGCCCTGATATATGACTTTCGGACAAATTGATTACAAACATGGTATTGAAGTTCACAGTTTTGCTGTTTTCAAGTCAATGTTAAAGCATTCTCATTGAGCGAATGAATAAAGTAGAAGCATGTTGAATCTCTTAGATTTTTCATTATATATTAATTAATACGGTATGAATCCCGGTGTAAAATCAAATAATCAAACCCGAACTCACCCGATGTCGCCACACTGCCACTCCGTTGATCACCACTGCTGACAGCAAAGGTTTTTTGCCAAAAATACTTGGTTGTATTATTTTTCAAAATTCTCTCTTTTCTTGTGCAAAATCCTTTCAAAATTCATGGTAGATATAAAATATTTGTATCCAACAATGCAGGCAAAGAAGCTGAGAACAAGGATGCCAATCTC
>CAIGRS010242573.1:0-23178 GCA_903798395.1 Fraxinus floribunda
GTTCGCTACACTGATACTCATTTTGTATATTATAAATTGTATATAATAAACTTATTTCTATTATAAAGTAAAAACCCTATTTATAGGGATATAAATAACTCTAAAAGGAAAGATTGCATAATAATTATACAATTAACTACTAAGAAAAATAATCCTATACTATTGAAAAAATATCATAGATATTATTCTTTCAATATCTTTAATAGTAACTAAAGTGTAATATACAAGATGGTGTAGCTCAAACGGCTTCACACTCCCGAAAGGGGATTATAGCAAAAACCTCTTTAGGAGTCTCTTTTCTGTAGCAAATAGTGATGTAGTGGTTTGACTGGTTTCCCTTAAAATTTTGCATATTTAGATGAATTTTCAAAAAAATTCATTATTTTTATTTTTTTATTTTTATATATTTTTTCGCCGGTCCGGTTTGGTTTTAAACCGCAATTAAAATTCTCAAACCTAAACCAAACCGTTTTTGACCGGTTTGGTTTGGTTCAAAACCATTTCGTTGACGGGTCTATGTGGCACCAAACCGACGGTTTCTAAAATGCGGTTTCGGTTCGGTTTTCCGGTTTGGCGGTTTTTGCTTACAGCCCTACCCTATTTATAGGGGCTATAAATAACTCTAAAAGATAAGATTGCATAATAATTATACAATTAACTACTAAAAAAAATAATGCTATACTATTGAAAAAATATCATAGATATTATTCTTTCAATATCTTTAATAGTAACTAAAGTGTAATATAAAAGATGGTGTAGCTCAAACGGCTTCACACTCCCAAAAGGGGATTATAGCAAAAACCTCTTTAGGAGTCTCTTTTCTGTAGCAAATAGTGACGTAGTGGTTTGACTGGTTTCCCTTAAAACAAACATTTGTATAACCCAAAACCTGGACTCATTTTACAATTTATTAGTCAAACCCTTGGGTACGCGGCCCGTGCTCCTTTACTGCAAAATTGTACTTATTTCCGTCTTCCTTTTCCTAGTAAGGTTTCATGCTATAGTCATATTACAAGATTTTTCAAATAGAGAAAGATGGCTAGCCTGCTTTCCTTTAATTTTGTTAAGCATTAATGGGATGCTGCTGTTTGATGCTTTAAAGCTTGTTTGTGAAGTGTTTATATACAATTTAAATTATAAAATAGATAGAAATGAGTGGTGATGTGGTCCCATGAAATATGTGGATAAAAAGTGATTTGACCCATTATAAACATTAGCCAAACATTGACTTAGTAATGTGGGCTCTTTATTATTTCTTGATCTTGGTATCTATGGACTTACGAGTATATTTGATTGTTCATTTTGTGCAGAGGCTAGACAAAATAACACTTAATTGTTTCTGATACTATATTTCCAAGCATCTAATTATAATAATAATGGCAGGCTGGGAGCTGCCTTTATCATGCTCTTCTTTTGACTTAAATGATCAGTCGATTTTGAATATAGATTTGTCAATGAATCCTAAATTTATCTAACTTGATGATATCTTGTTTTCAATCTTTGCAGTCTGATTAATTTTTATGCTTGGGTGCATATTTTTATTGTTTCAGTTTTTGGAATGTGATTTTAATTTTCTTTGAACAATTGAACAGAAGGATAATACATTCAGTCCCCAGAAGTATGAAGGCGGGGAAGTTCTGTGCGTGCGTGCATATGGTTCATCATTTTTCACCCTTGGAATAAACATAAGGTTTTTACATTTTCTATGTTACCTTTTCTATCTCCACTTGAAATATTTTTCCATAATAAATTGTAAACTTATATTGCTATGTTATATGGTCCTTGGAAGTTTAGTTGTTACCTGTAGATTGCACGTCAGAATGGTAAAGTGTTGTGCCATGTGTGGTGTTTATGCTTTGTAGCCCCTTATAAATTTTTATTTACCGGGCAGGGAATCTTTTCATCATATGCATCTTCGAACTGCCAATAAACTGCTCTGTTTGTTGAACATAGTTTCATGTGCTGCTATTATGGTTTGCTGAGATATGTCCCTGGTGAACTCATTTATGCGTCAACAGGTGTGTTTACAAATAATTTTTCACATTTGGATGTAGACATGTAGGTCTGAGTGGGAGTGTTAAGCCTCTTGAGCTGAGCTGTTGAGTCAGACTTGATTGTTTGATGAGTTTTGAAATTGAGTTCAAGTTTGGATTGATGTTTTAAGGGAATTAATCTTAACTGAGTTTTAATCAAGTTGATCCTGATTCGACTAAAGTAGATTTGGCATCTTTCCGTGCATTATCTTATTAATTAGGTTGCAGGGCTGAGTTTGATAAGTTGATGAGCTATAAAATATGTGTTACGGCTTGGCTTCTTAGCTTTAAACTATCTGAACTGAGCCTTTTTTGAGCGATCTCTAGTTGGAATTCCGATAGCTCGGTTTTCTTTTCAGTCCTACTGTGCTTCCTTTAGGAGAAATAAAAGTTGACCGCTGATATTCTAGGTATTGGGAGTTACTGTTATAATCTTCTAGTTCAAGGAGATATTAGTTAGATCTTCTAGCTTTTTGGGAGACATTTCTTTGCTGGCTCTGACTTAATTGATTGTTCTAGTTGCTGGCATGATGAAGAAATCTTTTTTCATGCCTTTTGCTGAGAATAATTCCAGTTATTCCTTTGCGTTGCTATAGGTCGCGAGCGACACCTATAATGTATGCTATGGCCACATAATATGATGAACGGAAATTTTCATGAACCATTGTGCTATAGGATACCCTGTAATCCGATCCTTTCATAATAGATTACCCCATTAGATGAAACGTACTGATATGCATTGAATCTCTCGTTTCTCATATGAAAAAAATGTAGACTATGACCACCAAATAGTGATGAATAAAAAATTTCATGATCCATGATGCTATAGGGTGTGTTATTTGATATTTTCTGATAATATCCCTATCAGATGAAGATCATATTTACTTCAAGTATAGCAATCCAATCATATGATGTATCCAAATAGACATGTTTCTGATGGAAATCAGAGCTGTGTAATTTCCTCTGGGTTTGGTCGAGAATTTATGAGGCATAATCATTCTTATATTTCATGGGACATTCTCCTTGTCGTACCAAGTCGGTAAAATTTAATGTTATACACTAACATGTCTCCATTAATATACAATGAACTGCTTAGTACAGACGTTGGCTAGAGCAAGTCTGTTATGCCATAATAAACCACACAATCCATACGCGAGGCAACCTTGGTGCCTTAGTTTCGATTAAGGTACAAAATTCATGATAAACCGCATAGATTTATAACAGGACAACCATGTGTCTTAAGTTCAATTAAGTTACAATTATATATTAAGCCCCTGTTTGGACCACACCATCACATCGACCAAAAAAATGCATTCTTTTGGAAATAATGTGCACCAAACGGGGGCTAAGCCACTATATTAGTCGAATAAAAGCTGTCACCTACGTAAATTTGTTTGGTCGTAGAAGGGCTTCTGTTTCCTGAACTAGGGCCTCAGTGTCTTCCTCTAACGTGCAGGAATGGTCGCTTCCTTCTTCACTCATCCAAAAATATTATATCATCGTCAGTGCTGCTGGAGTGTGAAGAAGCTTTGAACCAGGGAAGCATGACTGCAACAAAAACTTTCATCAACTTGCGGAGCAGCGCTATTTTGCACCTGTTTGCTTGCATAGGCAGGTTCTTAGGCCTTGAGGTATGTTCTGCACTCCAGGTTTCTTTTATTTTTTGAATTGGAATTGCAGTCTGGAACTTCAACGACTTATTAAAAATGTTGAAGTTTTGTTCTTCTGTCGTCGTTTAAAATTCTTTCCTGTGATTTCAATTGACAGTCTCCTCTAGGTGTCTAATTTATTTGCTTATGATTCCTGCATCAATATGGTGGTAATCTACAGAGATGAATATGAATGCAACTAGAAGACAAGTTGGTTGACTTCAATTGAACACATTAATGGTCTTGCCATTTTGATGCGCATCTCCCTTCACTATCACATATAATAGAAACTCCCTAATGAAAATGTTTGGATGTATTTAAATTTTGTTAAATAACTATTTGTGTGTCTTCAATTGTTCTTCAGGTATTTGAACATGGTTTTACTCCAGTGAAGGTGCCAAAGAACATTGCAGATGGTTCAAATTCATTAATATTGGGATTCCCGGAATGTGGGAGCTCTTACTTTTTGCTGATGCAACTCGACAAGGAATTCAAACCACTTCTCAAGTTAATAGAAGCTCAGGCAGATTCCACAGGGAAAGGTCGACCTTTTGATAACTTGAATAATGTCATTCGAGTAAATAATGTTGATATTAGTCAGATGAACATGTGTGAAGACGAACTCAATTTGAGTCTTCTTGACCATAGAAAGATCCTCACTATACTTAGTGATGTTGACAGTAGCCGAATTGCTGAGCGTGGTCCCTCTGACTCCAGCAATGGAAGTTTCGCGCTTCGACCTAATCTGTCATTAAGTTTTTCCTCCATTGTTGATGAGGTGTTTGAACTTGAGAAAGGGTCAAATGCCCCTTCTTTTTCTGGGCATGGTTCCTTTTCAAATTTTGGCACATCGTTCACATCTCATTTTGGCTTGGGTCCTACAAACCTTCATAATGTAAAAGCTGGAAAATCTTCCCCTGGTTGGGAAGGTGCACATATACTGCAAGACACCGGAAGCAAATCTAAGGACTTAGTACAGTCTGGTTCCACCAATTCCTTAACCACTGCTTCGGGGAGAAGCCAATCTATGAAGAACTTGTCTACGTCTAAGTCTGATCAGGACTTGGCTTCTCTCAGATCTCTACATTCTGGTGGCTTAGGTTCTTATGGCATAATGGATGAGGAACGGTTGAATGTATCTGGAATTAGCTCCGCTCAACTTTTGACTCCAGTCCAACAAACTGTTGTTCGAGCGTCTTTGGTAAGCTTGAATCCCAATGAGTCTAGAAGCTTGCCCACTGGGGCTGTATCTGGCAGTTTTAGGGTTTCAGAATCTAGCTCGCTGGTTGCTACTCCCGTATGTAAGATACCATCTTTATTATTTGAAATCATCAGAGTTTTTTAAAATGCTCATTTGTACTTGACCATTTGAGAAGTGGTCCTTATTTTTCAGTTACCTACAATTTTTTGTGAATAATGCTTATCTTGTTATGGCCTATTGTTTTTCAGCTCCAGCACTTGATTCTGCAAATCTTGTGAACTCGAAGCAAGATGCGATTCCTAGACGTGATAGGACACCACGGAAACGTACATTGTCAGATATGTTAAAATCTCTTCCATCGCTCAATCATCTGGAAGTCAATGAAGGAGCTAAAAAGAGAAGGAAAATCATGGAAACTGCTCATGCTCGGTTGCCTCCATTGCAGATGCTCATTTCGTCTGAAATTTCTTTTAAAACTGAAAAATATAGTTATGGAAATCTGATAGCCGAAGCGAACAAAGGCAATGCACCCTCTAGTATATATGTGTCTGTTCTGCTTCATGTAGTCAGACATTGCTCACTATGCATCAAACATGCTCGACTAACTAGTCAGATGGATGCACTCGACCTTCCATATGTTGAAGAGGTGGGTCTGAGAAGTGCGTCCTCAAACTTATGGTTCCGGCTTCCTTTTGCCAGTGGTGATACATGGCAACACATATGCTTGCGTTTGGGGAGACCTGGAAGCATGTATTGGGATGTCAAAATCATTGATCCACACTTTAAAGACTTGTGGGAGCTTCAAAAGGGTAGCAATAATACTGCTTGGGGGTCTGGTGTTCGGATTGCTAATACATCTGATGTGGATTCCCATATTCGTTATGATTCAGAAGGTGTTGTGTTGAGTTACAATCATGTGGAGGCTGACAGTATTAAGAAGTTAGTCGCTGATATCCAAAGGCTTTCAAATGCTAGAATGTTTGCCCTTGGAATGAGAAAACTACTGGGTGCCAGGACTGATGAGAAATTGGAAGAGAGTCCTGTAAACCCGGACAGCAAGGCTTCTGCTGGAGCCAAATCTGTTAATGAGACACCTGAAAAGTTTTCTGAACAGATGAGAAGGGTATTCAGAATTGAAGCAGTTGGATTGATGAGTTTGTGGTTTAGCTTTGGTTCAGGGGTCCTTGCTCGCTTTGTTATCGAATGGGAAGCTGGCAAAGAGGGTTGTACAATGCATGTTTCTCCAGATCAGCTTTGGCCGCATACAAAGGTCTGTTTTTTGTCTGTGCTCCTCAAATATAGAACTTCCTCCCTCCCCCGTGTTCCTTCTTGGTTTCCCATTTACTTTTTCTGTTCTTGTACGACGTATAGAGTATCAAATGTATGTCACGATAAGTGAAAAAAGAAATGTTTTCTATTTCCAAAAAGACCGTGATTAATGCCAGACAGAAAGTAGACTTCACTTCTATTCTCATGCACAATTGTTCCATACATAAAAGATGGTAATTAGCTCAAATTAAAAATTGAAGCAACTGTAAAGTTAATTGTGAGAGGGTTGTTGAATTAGTACGGTACAGATAAGCTAATTTTGATAGAAGCATGCGAGATTTGTGGTGATAAGTTATGGGATAGCAGTTACTTTCTAGGATTTTATTTTTGTTGAGCATGTTGTATAGGAATCAGATGAGAAAATATTCTTGGGACTTAGATTTGGTGAATGTGATCCTGGAGTTTGCTTATATTTGGGTACTGTCCCCTTGACTCCTAATTAAGGAATCTTACTGTCTAAGAAAAAGAACCAGCTAAGTTTGTCTAGGTGTGTTGTATACTGCAGCTTGGTTTATTGAGTGTGTTGGTATTTCCTTACCAGGTTGCCAGACTTAACTGTGAAATGATAATGCAGGAATGTGAAAAAATTTGAAACCTGTTGAGAACTAGGTGAAACCTACTTTGCATCTCAATGTTTAAATGATATGTGATTAACCAATATGGTTGAGGCATATTCCTATGAGTGTCCTTTTACTGGGTGATTCGGTGAAGAGGTTTCAGCTTTAGCATTTTTGTCTAAGATTAAAATAAAGGAAAGTTACTTTTAAGTAACTTTTTCCCTAAATATGTTTTGGATAACTTAATTTTTTCTTATTTTACCTGTGTCAAAATATTTAACTTATTTAAACTTCGATTATTTATTTTAAAACTTAGTTATTTACTTTTGAGTATATTTATTTCTAGTAAATTTACATTTTGGATAACTTATTTTTCTTTTACTGTTAATTAAAAAAAAAAAATTACATTTTATCTTTGTGTCAAAATAAGTAACTTTTTCTTAACTTTGATGAACAAAAAAGTTATTTATTTTATAACATACTTGTTAAACTTTTAAGTAGATTTACTTCTAGTAAATTTACATTTTGTCTACAGAATGTTTGGATCACTTATTTTTCTTTTACTGTTAATTAAAAAATTACTTTTGTTAATTCTTACCTCACTATCAAAATAAGTAATTAATTCATGACTTAAATTAATAAAAAACTTATTTACTGAAAAAACTAAATAAAATTTACACATTAACTAATCTTTTCCTTAATAATTAATGACACGTGAATTAGTAATACAGTGTAAACCCATCTATAAAGTGCCTTATTTTAATCTAGTTGACTGGAGGAGGATAAGCTCTCCGGATTAATTTAATCCGTGTATCATTTGCACCAAACAAGGGATATGATTATATTATACCTTGTCAGGTCTAATTCTCGTAATGTCTACCATGATGTTCAGGTCCTTAAACCAAGCATGATGGGAGTTGCAAAGGATAGTTTTTTAACTTCTTTTCGTTCTAGTTACTGCAGAATTTGTCCAGTGCTTGCTTCTCGTTTAAAGTTGCATCTGTTGATATGCTGATCAAATTAGTTTTCTCCTTCCTGGTTTCTCTTGACAAATTCATGAATTTATGGTTTTACTTTTGTTATACAGTTTCTGGAAGATTTTATCAACGGGGCTGAAGTTGCATCCCTTTTGGACTGCATTCGACTTACTGCTGGACCCTTACATGCTCTTGCTGCTGCAACACGGCCTGCAAGAGCTGCTCCTGTTTCTGGGGTTCCTGGTGTTGCAGCATCTTTTTCTTCTACTTTGAAGCAGAGTGGGTACATACCGTCTCAGGGTCATCTGCCAAGCAATTCTAACACAAATACAAGTCAAGCTTCCTCTGGTTCTGCAGGTAATCCTGGTGCACCTATCTCTTCTGGTCCTGTTGGGAGTCACAACCACCATACTGCTGCAATGTTGGCAGCAGCAGCTGCTGCTGCTGCTGGAAGAGGTGGTTCTGGCATTGTTCCAAGTTCTCTGTTGCCTATTGACGTTTCTGTAGTACTTCGCGGCCCATACTGGATTCGGATAATATACCGCAAAAACTTTGCTGTAGACATGCGGTGTTATGCCGGAGATCAAGTCTGGTTGCAACCAGCAACCCCGCCGAGAGGGGGTCCATCAGTTGGAGGATCACTACCATGTCCACAGTTTCGACCTTTTATTATGGAGCATGTAGCTCAGGAACTGAATGGCATAGATTCTAATTTTCCAGGGGCTCAACAAGCACTTGGACTCACAAATTTAAGTAATCCTAATCCAAGTTCAGCTCCACAGCTGTCAGCTGCCAATGGAAATAGAACGAATCTCTCAAATTCTGCTGCTGCAATCTCTCGTCCAGGAAATGCAATAGCTGGACTCAACCGCCTAGCAAATGTTCTTCCAGGACCTACAAATCTGGCTGCGGTGAGTCCATTACGTAGATCACCTGGCTCAGGTGTCCCTGCCCATGTTAGAGGGGAGTTAAATACTGCTATAATTGGACTTGGGGATGATGGAGGTTATGGTGGCGGATGGGTCCCTGTTGTGGCACTTAAAAAAGTCCTTAGAGGTATTCTCAAGTATCTTGGAGTACTCTGGCTGTTTGCACAGTTACCAGACCTATTGAGAGAGATCTTGGGATCAATTCTGAAAGATAATGAAGGTGCACTACTGAACTTGGATCAGGAGCAGCCGGCCTTGCGCTTCTTTGTCGGGTAATGCTATAAGCTACATTTTACATTCTTAAGTTTCTCTGTTCATATAGCAAAGAAAATGTAGACTTTGAGGGGAAAAAATTAGTTCTAGTCCCACAGGAAACAATTGATTATTAGAAGTTTAAATTGGATTGCAAGGTCTTTCTTGATAAGTCAAAATTCCATGGACCATCTTTCTTCTCATTCACTTCATCCAAATTTCTTGACTATCAAGAACTAGTGTCTTAGCCCCCATCATCATCTAATCCTCAAATGAACCAATTCGGTCTTTTCATTTCAATATTGAATTTTCCTATTCTGTTTCAAGGCCATCACTTAGTACTAGAAAGAAACCAATGCATTGTCTAGTTCATTTTTGCTCTGCTCCATGGCATCATAAAAAGAAAATCAATGCTTCCTCATCGTCGTAGGTGCGTGCAAGAGAACTCTTATTGGCTGGTTTCATGATCTCATATTCTTCAAAAGCTTCAGTTTTTTGTGAACCCTCGTCATTTTACTCAGATATACTGCTTTCATCTATTAGTGGCTGACTTATCTGCAGTTTCGTCAATTTACATTGCCAATTTACACTCTCCACAAGGGTTGGCCACTGATGTTTTCTGGTTGATCTTCTCACACTTAGCAAAGCTTTTGATGTCATCAAAATGCTTTCTTCTGCATCCTCTTTCTCCATTGGCCACCATCTGACCAACAACAATGACAACAAAAAACTAGATCTTTTCCCCTATAAAGTTAGGGTTGGCAACATGATCACTACATTCGTCAAAAGATTCAATGACAACATGATCTTTTCCCTTGTAGAATTTGATTTGGGCAGTCTCTTTCCAATCTTTCTTGGGTTTTTGGATCTTTTAGCGGGGTATGCACAGAAATTGAAAAGAAAGGAAGGTAATGAAATGTGAAAAAGAGAAGTCATGTCACAAATTTAATTGACCTACCGGACTCTAAAGGAAAGGTACACTTATTTGGAAAAAGAAAAGGGAGGAGTTTAACCATGAAGAAAACTCAACTTTATATGGGAATATTTTTCCTTTTAAATAAACCATCTAAGCCTAGGCGAGGTTTTGAGGCTTCAACCCAACTTAGTTGGGGGCTTTGGCATTGGCCTCTAAATTGTCTTTAGATTGAAAAGATCCTTACAAATGGGAGGAGTACATGCCTCTACAAAAAAGTGTGTTGCTTACAGAGATATAAGTTTGGAGGCACTACTTGCATTACAGACTCTAGTAGCCTTAATATAAAATGAAATTAACCATACACTAATTTGCAAAGCTAGCTATCATTTTGTAAAATAGCCCTATAATAAATCTCTGCTATTGCATTTACTATTTCGAATTCATGAAATACGTTGTTGATCCAAAGAAATGATGCTCTTTACTTGCAAATGGAGACCCATCGATTGAGTTTTCTTTACACACTTTATTTGTACACCTTTCATTAGCAAACCGATCTGTGGCTCGTTCTCTTAGCTATGGCATGCAATTTTTTGCCAAAGATTGCCCAATAGCTGCATGTTCTGATACAATAATATTTGTACATTCAGCATAATTGAGTCCGATTCAGTCCATACAGTGCAAAAGTTCCAATTACAAGCAAAGTTGATGTTCATCGAGAATAGCACACAGCTTGTCCACTAAGTTGGAGCTAGTTCGATAAAAGTCATAGAATGCACTAATATACTATCCTAGATGATCAAAAATAAAGCCCCCTTTTGATGATTCCTGTGGTGGTTTGATCCATCTAATGATAATAGCTTTCTTCGGGCTGGGTCTGCTATCTGATATGCCATGAATGACCTTTAGCAAGGTCCGAATCTCCTGTCTGAATATGTGGTTTAGTTCTTATTCATCAGAAAAGGGAGGGAGTTGTGCGTGGTTTCTGTTATTGAAGAGAGATTTTGAAGAGAAGGCATGTGAATATAGAGAGGAATATAGAAAGAAATGAAAGTGTGGTGAATAGAGGCACAAATATGAAATAATATAAAATTGGAAATCGTATTTATTGGAAAGTGATGTAAAAATTTAGCAATGTATCGTTGTTACTAAGATCTTTTACTTCATAGAACTTTATTATTTAGTTATTGATATAATTTTTATTTTAAATTGACGAAAATTAATTTATGCCCATAAAATATGTTTGTGTGCTATGTTTTTTATTTATTTATTTTATTTTTGGGGTTCATCACGATTGATCCTTTGTCCTTTGACCTTTTCCGGTTCAATATCTGGACGAGGTTTTGAAAACTTTGATATTAATAGATCCTTTGTGCAATTAGGCTATGTAGCCTATCTTTTCCATGGAAAATGGAAAATGGAAAACATTTTCCATTTCCATGCAAAAGAGTTGTTTGATGGGTAAAATTTGGTCAAGATAAATTTTTCCCTTCCCCTCCTCTCACTCGCTTTTTTTTTTTTTTGTGGCAATGTTAACAAATTTCATAAACAATTATAAAAANTCCATTTCCATGCAAAAGAGTTGTTTGATGGGTAAAATTTGGTCAAGAAAAAATTTTCCCTTCCCCTCCTCCCACACGCTTTTTTTTTTTTGTGGCAATGTTAACAAATTTCATAAACAATTATAAAAAAAAATTCACTTTAATGGACAATTTTCATGTAAAACGGAGTCAAATGAAAACTAAACTTTGATGAAAAAATAGTTTTCGAGCAAATATATATATATATATATATTTTTATTTTTTGGCAATGTTAACAAATTTCATAACTAATTGTAAAAGAAAATTCATTTTAATGGACAATTTTCATGTAAGATAAAGCCAAACGTGAACAAATAGATCCAAACTTTTAAAAAATTTCCGGGTGGAAAATTATACCAATCATACACACTTAATTACAATTCCCAATAAAATAATTTTTAGGAAAATCTTTTACCTGAAAAATATTTTCTTTCCACTCATTTTCCACCCTTGCAATCAAACGGACCCTTATATTATTTGTAAAAGAAGTTTGTTGCACATGCATCTTCAAATTTTTGATCATGTGTTTGGTCTTTCTAATATGAAAGGATTCTATTTCAGGGGCTACGTCTTTGCTGTTAGTGTTCACAGAGTTCAACTTCTTCTCCAAGTCCTCAGTGTAAAAAGGTTCCATCATTCTCAACAACAGCAACAAAATGCAGCTGCTGCCCAAGAGGAATTAACTCAGTCTGAAATAGGCGAGATATGTGACTACTTTAGTCGTCGGGTTGCATCAGAGCCTTACGATGCTTCTCGTGTTGCTTCATTTATTACACTTTTGACTCTACCAATTTCAGTTTTAAGAGAATTTTTAAAACTTATTGCATGGAAGAAAGGATTGGCTCAAGGGCAAGGTAGTGATATAGTTTCTGCACAGAAATCCCGCATTGAACTTTGTCTTGAGAATCATGTTGGATTTAATGCGGATGGGAACTCTGGAAATTCATCTGCGTCCAAAAGCAATATTCAGTACGATCGGGCTCGTAACTCGGTCGATTTTGCATTGACAGTTGTTCTTGATCCTGCACACATACCACCCATAAATGCTGCTGGTGGTGCTGCTTGGTTGCCGTACTGTGTCTCAGTGAGATTGAGATACTCATTTGGTGAAAATCCTAATGTATCTTTCGTTGGAATGGAGGGGAGCCATGGTGGCCATGCATGCTGGACGCGAATTGAGGACTGGGATAAATGTAAACAGAGGGTAGCCCGAACTGTTGAAGTGAATGGATCTTCTGGTGCGGATGCTAATCAAGGAAGGTTGAGGGTCGTTGCTGAGAGTGTACAAAGAACACTGCTTGTAAGCCTTCAAGGGCTAAGAGATGGCATTGGAATGACTTCTTGACTGATTAAAAAAATGTCAACACATTGCTGCTTAGTATTACTGTCTTAATCAAAGAAGCCAGCTTGTTTTCTCGAGTCAACGATTACACTGTGCAATGCTTCTTGCTTTTACAGGACCTGGAGAAGTAAGAAAAAATTAGAATTGACAAATGCTGACTGAAGAAGTTGCTGGGTTGTATGCATAGTTTGTTTGGTGTATTCGCTGGTGGGCTAACCCAGATTTAGTCATTTAGATTCAAGTTGTGGTTTTCCCTTTGTACAGTTCATTTATCCGCTGTAAAAATTTGTTTCCTTTTATAATTTTGTACCCTTTGAACTTGGAAGTAAACTGGTTCCAATCCTTATTGAAGAAACTCAAAAGTAGCTCATATTCAGATAGTGACCTAAGTAGACTAGTGTGTTTGTTTTCATTCGATTCTAGCAAGGGGACATGGTTCAAATAGTTGAATTGAGTGATAATTTTGCTGTCAAATTTTGTAATTAGTGTCAGGTGAATTATGGTTCTCTTGAATAGATATGGTTAAACCGCTTGAGTATTAGTTTCAGTATGTATAAATATGATTGTGAAGGGATAGAAAAAGCTCATTTGGTGAGGGGAAGCAGAGGTTTATTATAAAATCATTCTATAATTAATGCAACTGAACATCATTTACAGTAGTATGCTCATATTTATCCAATTATTCTGTGTGTGTATTCATGCTAGGAGCATTTTCCTTGGCACTGTAGTACTCCATCAATAAGCTATGATATGTAGAACTAGATAAGAACCCTTCATGTCCTCACTCCAGGAAATACTAGAGAGAATAAAAATGCTATTTCTATCATTTGGGTCGAATATGATCCAATATGAAAGCTCTCAACTCTTATTATAGTTTGGTGCAATATGATCAAAGGATTTAATGTGTGACACTATTAGGCTACAACTTATTATGTAACTAGAACAAGTGTTGTACACAAGAAGCTATAGCAAGACAGCGTAAGCACGTCTGCAAATTTAAGAACTCTCCATGCTTGAGACTTTGGCTTCTTGCTTCTCTCCACTAACTCTTGTAATATTTTCAGGTGACTCCAATGGAGAATCAGTATCCTTTTTCAGTTCTGTTTCAAATTCTTTTGCCGCCTGCAATTGGAAAATGTCAATAGTACACGTGCTTAATTATGTGTTGGTATGTGATACGCTATATATATGAAAAATAATACAGGAAAGGAGAATCCCAAATGGAGTATTTCATTTTTCCTATATTCCTTCTATAATAGAACTTGTAGAGAAGAAGCGAGAAGTTTGACAAACTTGTGGAGATGTGCAAGGTATAAATTGCTAAGGTTTAATGAGTCGTGTTTAGGAAGCACTTTGAGCACAAACGAAAACTGTGTAATGTGTAAGACATGCACCAATCAATTAACCGTGATGCGCAGAGAGTTCAAATTTAACGCAACAATATCTATTCTCTCTCTTCGTAATCTCTCATCCACTATAATGTATCCCTTGGTCAATGATCACTTTTTGCTTGTAAATATTGTAGAAGAACAGGATGATAGTAGATAGGCCCAAGGGATAATTTCAAGAGGCAGCATAGGAGGATATGAAGACAAATACAAATGAGTAAACTAGCTAGTTACATAATATCCAACTTTAAGGCTCAAGTTGAACTGTGCAGAGCCCAAAGTTGACCCAAGGATAGATATATTTGCGAGGAACATGTAAATTAAATTTGCATGCTGAACAAGAGTAATCTCAAATGAATGACCAGATTCTTCTGTTAAAATTAAAAAATTGCTAGAGGGGCTGCCTAATTTCATATCTTTTCTTTTTTGCTTAAACTGATAATACACTTCCTGTGTATTCTTTTTTATTAATGAAATTACTGATTATTTAAATTAAAAAATTGCTATAACAAAGAAATCTTGGATTACTGAATTGTGAACCCTTCGTCAAAGCATAAACAAGTCTTCCACAATAAGCCAGTAGAGTAAACACGCACGGGACTAACCATAGTTAGGACCTAGAAATCTATATGCGAGAAAGTGTGGGCGGTACTACTTGATTTTAAAGATCCAATCTATTGCTCAAAGAAAGAAACCTTGTTAACATATTCACCTCAATATGATTGACTAATCCTTAATGTTTTTCATTTGTTAACTTGTATCTTTCAACTTCATATTCACCTCGATATGATTGATAAACATTGACTCCTTACTTGTCTTAAAGGAGAATGCAAGTAATATGCAGCGGACTCCCCAAGTGACACCTGAATTAAATAGTGTATAAAAAAGGAGGAATAATACTTAGTTGGATTTGAAGTGCTCTACAATAAGTTTATATTGGTTTTATACTTTCTAACATGCTCTGCTTGCCACAATCTATTTTTCAAATAAGTTCCCGCGAAGTTGATCCACATGCTCTATAAGGTATGAAAACAATTAAGTCTTAAGAATGTTAAGATTTAAGGATATCCAAATTATGCTAGGAAATGAAAGGCAAACAAAATGGTGAGGTCGGAAAGGTGTAGGTTGTATGATATCCTAAAGAGTCACTAGGATATCATTTCTATGTTTCACAAGAACGTAGAATTGTTTGCAAGAACACAATTTTCTTGGATAAGCGTGTGATAATGAGGGGCTAGGAACAAATATAAGTCAAAAGAAAATTTCTTTTGGCCTCAGACTACTACGAATGCCTGAGGACACTAGATAATACACAAGCTATTAGGAGATCTGTATAGTATCGCATCTTCTAGACAGATAAGGATTTCTTTACGAGGATGTTGATGAACCAGTTTCCTAATATGAAATAACAACTGTAGACATGATTTTACAAGTCCGATATCGACTTGAGTAAGAGACTAAGAAATGGTGGTTGCCAGTGGAACAGAGGATTATCAGTGTATCCCGAAAGGGCCGAAACATTGGAAGAGAGAGACAAAGCTAGCAAAATAGTAGTTGTATATCAATTAGGCTCTAACAATGCAAAAATACCAGCACATGGTACTTCTTTAAATGGGATTGTGGTACTCATATCATTAACTTAGATGCTGCAGTAATCGCGAGTGTGCTTCTTAGAGAACAAGTTCATACTTCATATTGGACACGTCACATGAAATTTCAAGTGTTATCAATGAATTTCCTTATGATTAAGTCGAGTAGTTTATGACCTAAGGCACTATTGTGGTTCTGCATATGGATTAATATGACAGATTGTGGCATAATGATCTTACTCTAACGAATGACTATACTAAGTCCACATTGGTCATAGTACGTATATACATGGAGGCATGTAGGTGGACAAACATATGATCTATCAACTTATAGTTGGTGTGTGTGTGGATATTTTTACAATAACCAACTTCAATTTTAACTTGAGGAGGTTGCCATGCTCAAGCCTCCGAATAATTGGAGAGTTCATTTTAAGCAAATGTTTGTAGAAAGGGTTTTTCATGATGCCAACACACTTAGTATCACTTCCAACATCAAAGAGTGATAAACTTAATGAGTTACATATAATAAATAGAATAGAACCTGATATGAAGAGTGAATCAAGTTAGCAAGTTATTTCTGTCTAAAGGGCTTTACGATGTCAATGTCCAAAAAGGATTTAGAATCAAAATAAGCATTGTTGAAAGGTCTTCAAACGTTTATAATAGGTCGAGAAGGTGATTTTGGAGTTTGGACTGAAAGCATCATGATGTTTTCACTTGCAGGCCCCCTTCAAATCCTGAATCTGTACTGAAAGTACTTCCTACAATAAACACAAGCGACTTGGACATAAACTAAATATAGTTTATATAGTAACAACTAGAAATAAAAGTCTGTCTATATGGAACTCTCCAAGAACTCAACATTTTCGCAAATATATTTCCAAGAGAAGATTACATTCATTGACAGAATTTTGTGGTCCTATTGACTGGAAACCTAACAGTGTGTTCTAGCGTGCGAGGATGCATAGGTCGACGGGGAAGTGGCCTTAATCTGTTCGGACGGATTTTGGAGTAAAAAATAAATAAAAATCTTCCATGTTCAAAACCCAATTTTTCATCTTCTTCAATGTCAACTCAGTCACTTTTCACCAAAATTATAAAGTATATAAATTCATGCCTTCAGAAAATGAAAAATGTTCACAATAAAGTTCTCAAAAAGGACAAAAAAGAAAAAGAAAAAGAAAAAAGGAGGACCTGTTGGAAGCTCTTGACAGTCTTGCCAATACTGCGGCCGACTTCCGGAATCTGCTTGGGCCCGAAAACAAGGGCAGCCACACCAGCAATGACCACCAGCTCCGGCAC
This sequence comes from Fraxinus floribunda, assembly GCA_903798395.1. Taxonomy (NCBI): domain Eukaryota; kingdom Viridiplantae; phylum Streptophyta; class Magnoliopsida; order Lamiales; family Oleaceae; genus Fraxinus; species Fraxinus floribunda. Next base: position 17,042 of record CAIGRS010242573.1, read on the forward strand.
CCCAAGCCCGAACAAGCAGTTACACGACATTTCCTTTCTCTGGTTCCTGCTAATTCTTCTCGATCCACCAAGAACCAGGACCAGATTAGCACGGCCATTGATATTGTTATTGAAGAATACTGAACTGGAAGAAGCCAGAAGAGAAGTGCCCATAAATGGTGTAAATCTTGCAGATGGTGCAAGAATGAGTGCGGCAGATGGGATGGTCGCCATTTTCAGAATTATTGAAGGAAAAAATTGCAATCTTTAGCCTAGCTATTCTTTAGAAAGAGATTTTATTCTGGCTCGTGTATTGTGTTTTTAATCTGTGGGAAATTGGAGTTGAGCATATCCACTACGAGTGATGTTATTAAATGAGGAAAAATTGCTAAAGAGATCCTTAACCTTTATGAGAAACTATAAATAGGTTCTTTTGATCTCGATCTCATGATGTCAAAAAGCACAAAGATTTTGATTTTAAAAAATAAAAAATCTTTTCTCTTTATTATTCTTGTCTTCCTTTTATTTATATCATATTAAATTAAGCACGTACTTATTTGTCCTATAAAAAGTAAGACGTGATTTTTAACATCTTTCTTGACAAATTTAGTTCGAACAGATTTCCATTGCTATAAAATAAAAATAAAAATGAAGAATACAGTAAAAGAAACGACGATAGCTGAATGTGTGATGTTAACAAGATTTGAAAGGTTGGAAATTTATTTATGTTCTTTGAAAGATTAGGGACTCAACAGCAATTTTATCATAAAATAACCAAGGCTTTGGTGGTAGGTTGCATGGAGTTATTTATTGATTATTTTACCCGATACGAACATATACTACAATAATTAATAAGCATATTTTTCACGTGGTCAAGTTACAAAATTCAGATTTGACTCAAATCGTAAGGACATGTTTGGCTTGGCTTAATGAAAGATCAATACCATAAAATTTAATATCCAAGAAAGCCAATTATGGTTCGAAAGATGATTGAAGTAGACCAATAACGTATCACTAATCCTCCTCAAGATTGATGGAATCCTTGAACTTGCCATACAAAATCTTCTTCAATTCAGCCATCTGACTAACAATGGATTCCTTCTCTTCAGTCAATTTCTCCAAGTTCTTCTCAGTAACCTCTTTCATCTGCTCGATTCTGTTCTCGACTTCATCTTTTGGGACGTGAGCAAATACCTCCCCTATCTGGAATCGCACTATATCTTCATCAGTGAGAATCAACTCATTGCTTGCATCCTCGAGACTCTCATTTGTTTCCTGAACAAAATTTACATAGCGTAAAAGCAAGCCAAAGGTTTAGAATGATACAATAAGACAGGAAAGTCGCATCATGATTAGATATACATGGAAGGGCATAACAAATTTAAAAGAAGACAGTAATGGAATAATATTTCAGGCTTGGAATTTGTCGAGGAAGCCACAACTGGGAGAGTGGAAGGATCTTAAATATATATTCAAAGGTCAGATGCACCTTCATAACTAAAACAGTTGAAACAAGATATAAACTGAAAGGAATTACGATAGATTGTGAGCATTAGAAAGGCTCACTCTCCCAATTTCACACCCAAAATCTGCCTAAATGTTTATAAAACTCCCTCCCCTTAATTATGGTTAGAAGCCTTCACATTTATTCTACTAATCCCCATAATACTCCTCCCCTACTTAAACTAATTAAAGGGAAATATTCATGTGCCTTTTGGGGCTTATCATGTTCTACACGTGCCCAGCTATATTATCTCAGTCAAATCAAGTAATCAACCACTAATGCTCAACCTCCATTTCCCAAAATTTCAAATTTGAATTTTTACAATGTTAGCCGAAAGTGTGCTAAAGATCTAAAACCAGTTCATAGATATCCATCTCATTACTCAATACCTCAAAAAGAAAATATCGCCATGGAAAGTGGGATTTGAAAGATACATAAAGCCCCTTTGCTTTCCACAAATATGCTCATCGACACGTGCTGATTCCAAATGTTGAATTTATTCCAAGAAAATAAGCCTGATATAGCATATTAAAAAGATTCAGAACCCCATACCTCTTTCTCTCTCTCTCCCTTTTAGGGGGAGACTTTTATATTAGATGGAGTGTGAGATTCTTGGAAAAGGAGGAACCTTCTCTTTCCTTTGCAAAGGGAATCATTAGCTCATCATCTATTCTGTGATGTATCAACCCGTCTGTAATCTCATGTGTGCTTTTTGTGGCACTCATGACATTAGTTTTTACTCCCTTTTTCAGGCAAGCAAAAATCCAGATAGTTCAATAAAAGAACTTGTATTAACTAACATCTTTAAAGAAGTCTTAACTTGTTTTAGCACAATTCCCTGTTCACAAGAAATTTAATAAGATGATTCCAACGTTTTCGAACTACTGGACAATAAACTTAAACTCTCACTCTCACTCCCACTGCTAATAACCAGCTTAATACCACCATCTTCCTCCAGTGACTCCAGTGCCAAAAATGCGGGATACTCAAACATCAAAAAATGCAAATGATGATAGAAAGCAACATTAGAAACAAATCATTACTCTGTATCCTCATCAACGAACAGTATGAAGTTGAATTTCTAAATATGATTCACAAATTCTAAGTTAAAGACCTCCTGGGTGAAAGAATATTTCATCTAAAACTGGATATTTCAATCTGTTTCTACAAAAAAATCCTAAACTAAATCCTGACTCAGAAGTTACAATAGTTTTGGTGGTGTATTCTATTATTTTTCATTACTACAAAATGATGTGGAAACATGTTGTCAAGGCCCATGTTTCCAATCACAAAAAATGTATCGAGCCATCAATACCTAAATCAAAGCTATCTGTGAAATCCTCCCATGTCTCAGAAATTCCATTTCAGAGCCGTGAGCCATGAGAAATTCGGACAACTACTCAAGCAGTCACGCAAATAAATATAACACTTAGATTCTGTAATCCTCTTCCATTGAAATTCAAACTGGGAAAATGGCCTATCCATTTATGCAGCTAAACCCTGTGGACAACAGCCAATCTCACTCCCAGTACACCACAAACAAAAATCACCCAGACCCAGTGAAACTCCTTGACAGTTTTTCATTCCAAAGGAAAAACCCCTCAAATTTTCGTGCCTATTAAGAATTAAAATCCAGGTTCATTTAGAAGGAAGATATTTAGGTCATTATACTATGCAACATTTTCTTCAGTTGAATAGACACCGCCTTACAGAGGTCATTGCATCTTTCAACTCAAAGGCCTCCATACATCATTTATGTTACTTTTCATTTTCAAGCATCACCTAAAATCACCATCTAATGTAACAAGCAAAACAAATGAAAAAATCTGTCACGAACCTCAACATCACAGGGTATTATTGCATCATTTGCTTGAACTGAGAGTTTCGTCCAAAATCTAGTACTAATCACTGAGCCAAACCATACACTGATTGACTGCTAGCAATTTGAGCCCACAAAGTTACAAATAACATATATTTATATAATGTGCGCATTCTTTTGTATATTCTCACTTTGAAATCTTAATTTCTAATGGTAAGTTCGTAACTAAGTCGAATTTCCCTTTCTAAATTATTATCATAATTCATTATAAATATTTGGAATCCTTTATTTTTTAATTCAAAAATCGGTATTTACTTATGTTTAATTTTCTTGTATATTCCTCGCGATCTAGTCACACAAACCACATATTTACAAACAAAAGAATAAGAACATGACAAAAACCCATTAAAGAACGCACCTTGAAAATCCGAGAAAAAAATCCAATAAAAAGGTGAAAAAGCCCAAAAAGGGGTACCTTAGCGATCTTGATTTCATCTTCGAGTTCGTGAAGCCTGTTATTTAATCTACCAAATTTGTTAATGTTCTGCTGGTCCTCCCATGTCACTTCTACTTCCGAGACGGATGCCCCAGCCTTTCACATTCAGTCATATCAATTAATGCAAAAACACACAAATCCGCACCCATATATTCGTAATGTAGTGCAATTTTAGGTTTGATTTTGACTCACCTGCTGCATTTTTTGATGATTCGAAATGGTCGATGCCCAGAGAACGGCAAGTAAATTGAGCAAAAGGGTTACAAAGGAGAAGGGTAAACCCTCACGTATGTCCAAATTATATTTTGAAAAATGCCAAACGCATACGAGGATTGACACCCACGTGTACACTGAGAACCGAATCCAATCGCCATAAAATTTAAAATTTTCGAATATTTAATAAATAAAATCGTCATGTTCAAATATAATTATAGAACTGGTCGAATTTGGTTCGTTCGATTCTGTTTGATTTCGTACCATAATTAAATTTTTTAACATTTACAGTAAAACTACATAAATACAACTAATGACATGTTCATTCGTAACTGTTGACATATAAAAACGCACGGTCCAATTAGATGACCCAAAAAGTGAAATCCCAAATAAGAGACTTGAAAAATAGGTCTAAGGAAAACCATACAAAAGGCTCAAGGCAGAGTTGGGCAATGGAGGCTCATTATCACCCAAGTCTACAAGATGCGCAAGCCCTAAGCGAGTACAATATTTTATTAATGTTCAGGGTGACGATGCTGTTTATCGCCCAAACTTTCGGGACGCTCAGGACCTAGACACTTTTCATTTTAAGCAATAGTTACCAAAAGCAGTTAAGGGATAATCCCATCATGTTCCATGATCCAGGATCCTAGTTGCAAGAAGTTAAATGATACCACTAACGACGACGATTAAGATAGTAGTTTCAGGACGAACTAGCCATGATGAAGGACGTGACAGTTACAGGACGACCAGCAGTTCCAGACGGTTCTACAGTAACTATCGAAATAGTATAAAAGGGAAGAGAAGGCACAGGAGAAAGGGCCCCAAATCAAATACTCTCGAAAAGATAATATGTAATTTTCATTATCTTTACTTTTATAGTACCTTATTTTCCTTGTTCTGTGTGCTTGCGCCCCTTGGAGGCATTTCGCTCCTCACTCATTGTACATTTTCATAAATAAAAACACCCATTTTTGAGATTTTGTCTCAAGAGGTTTATTCCTTGCACAATCGTCTGAACATTTCCTTTAATTGTTAGCGAAACCCAACTCAACCGCGCGAAACAATAACTTTTACAATTTAATATAGCTCAATTTAAAAACATATAAATAACAAGTTATCCAATAAGATTAATTCAATGTATACAAATACCAAAAAATAGATACTAATATTAAAATATCGGTGATCCATATCAATAATTCCTTTGCAAATATAAATTAAAAGTTATAAAAATAAAATATTTTTTAGTATTGGTAATACTTACCAACTATTTGATTTCATCAGTAGCTACCACCGTTGGTGAAATGAATGAGCTTCAAAATTAATTTGGGAGATGTAGGTTTTAAAATTATCAAATGATTTGAGTTTATATGAGAGTGGGCACTGCTTACCAAATGAAATTGGAATGGAAAGGAAAAGGATAAGACCCAAATATTGGGCTAACAAAAAATTAATTTGGTTGGACTTAGTTGGTTTGTTTAATTAATTTGCTAATTTGTTTAGAAAAAATTAAAATAATTTAATTAATTCAATATAAAAAATTATTTAGACTTCGTTCTTTGGTTCTTGGTCTAGAACCGACCCAATCATCGGTTCTTGATTCAAATGCTCGTTCGAGTATTTAACTTATGAAGAACCGCTCGATTCGATTCGGTTTGGTTCGGATTTGGTTCGATCAGGTCCAACCCTATGTACACACCCTCACAAGGGGGGCCACATCTAATAAAATAATCGTGGCCCCCTCTCTTGTGTGGGGGAGCATGTAACCCCGTGTACGTGTAGCAAATCTCTTATATTTACACTCCCAAAATCTATTAAAAAAATGAATTTAAAAATTTCTGAAAGAGAAAATTAAAATGATCTTTTAATCTTTAATCCGTAAAAGGGTATTATTATATTGAGTTTTTCCATTTGTACAGATGTATGGGTTCACAGAACTTCTACAGATGTCTCACATGAGGTGTGGGACCCATCTCAATAAAAGGTAAAAAAAAAAACCCCACCCCCCCTTTGTGAGTGATTGGTAGACCTGTACACCCATCAAGCTTCCATTATATTCGCATTGCGCCATATTTTATTATTAAAGAAGGTTTCCAACTTTTGCTCATTTCTATGACATCAATTTA
>CAIGRS010242578.1:10060-38772 GCA_903798395.1 Fraxinus floribunda
AAAAAAAAAAAAAAAAAAAAAAAACAGTTTTTGCTTTAATGCTTTACATTATATTTTTTTTCAAAAAATAATTTTATATAGTAAAACAAATTAGTAAAAGTTAGTTAAGATAAATTGAAAATATAAAATAATTTAAATGTCAACTATATAAATGTACAAATAATATTAACTTATAATGTTACCAAGGGTTGTTCCAAAAACTTTTAAATGAAGATTGTGAAATTTTATCCTACAAAATTTTTTAGCGCCCGAAAAAAGAAAATGGACTATGAAAAATGAATAGTGCTACTTAGCACCCACCACGATATTGTGGTTAAATCCAGTTGTTATGTAATAGATTCAATTAAATGTGAAATTAAGTAGGTCATTTAAGTATACTTATCATTTAATATAGTATTAACATCACCTAAACAATGCTTTAACATCAATTGTACTGAATAAAATTACTTGTCAAAAATATAAGTTAGGACATGAATTCATTCGGCCTAATCATTAAGGGTATGTCTGGTATTGATTTTGGCCAAATGTTAATTACTTTCCTGATCGTTAGTGGGGTCCGTACCACTTACAGCCGGTTAATTGTTGCGGCTGAAGTTGAGTTCAACTGTAGAAAAATGAATTATTTTGGCCATTTTAATGGCTACCAGATAGGACCTAAGTGTATCAATCTTGATAACGGTTATAATTGAAATGGTCTATAAATAAAATAAAAAAACCTAAGTAATTAAGTAACCAAGATGAAACAAAATTATTGGTTGAGTGACGCGTTATGAGTTTTGCCACATGAATGAATATAGTATTATCAGTAAAACTTGAAAAAATCTTAGAGAAATTCCTATCTTGCTCAAAAGGATTAGTAGATATGAACTTGCGTGCTCAATGATTTGACTACTAAGGATAGAAATGGGTTAGTCCAAATCTCAATCATCTACACTGTTTCTTGAAAATGCAGAACATAAAAATTAATTGTTAAGAATTTATTAATTTACATCTATCATCAAATTATTCTTTATTGTATTGTCTATAAAATAAGACATTAGAAGATATTTTCTTAAAATATGGATAATTGATGCAAATATCTCTATCATTTGCCTTCATTGCGTAAATCGTCTATATCGTTTCAATTTTAGGTCTAATTTCTCCATTAAAACATATAAACTGATTATTTTATCATCCTTTATAAATAAACAAATAGAAAAAAGAAACAATATTAAAAACATAATTGCAGCTACAATTCCAAGTTTTTCAAAAAGTACAAATGAATCGCATGTAAAACAATTTAAAACATACTAACAAAAGAAAAAGATTTCATCTTCCCAATTAACTCCACATACCCTTACCCACCTCCACCAGGTTTTATTAATTTTCATATTTTTTGAAATGAAAAAAATAAAATGGTTCTTCCCCATTCAATTCTGCACCCTACCATCGGCCACCACCCATTCTCCCCATCTCATTGCAGCACCATCCAGGGATTTATCTATTTTTCTGTCATTAGGTTTTGTATTCCATTACCATTTTGTTTCTATCTTCTTGTTGTGATTATAAAATATAAATATATACATGTATACCCACTTTATCCAGGAATGTAAACGAATTGAGTTGAGTCAAGCATAAGCTCGGCCAAAAAATCGAGCGCAGTCTGCTCGTGTTTTTTTTAAAGGAGTAAAATTCAAAAAAAAAAAAAAAAAAAAAAAAAAAAGAACAAAAATATCATACCTCAAGATAGCAAAGTTCAANGAGTCAAGCATAAGCTCGGCCAAAAAATCGAGCGCAGTCTGCTCGTGTTTTTTTTAAAGGAGTAAAATTCAAAAAAAAAAAAAAAAACAATATAATTATGTGCAATCTTGAAGGAAATGTTTGATGGTCCGTGACAATATAATTATGACTTAAGCACTGCCTAAGGAAACAAAAGAAAGGACCTAAGGAAACAAAAGAAAGGAGCTGAAACTCTCAACTTGGAGAACCACCTCAAAGATCTCTCCGAGGCTCTCAAATCTTTCGAAGTTCATGAAGCCGACGCTGTTTCTTGTGATAGATTTGAAGATCTTTTAGAAGTGATTGATGTGAAGTCTGTAATAAAGTTTTATCAGTGTGTCAGCCTATTGTATAGAGCGATTGACCTCTTGTCAATGCATTAATTACATGAATGAACAATGGTGTGACGTCCTAACAAAGGAGATGAGGCCACGTGGTTCTGATCTAATGGTCACCACCTCGACCAAGACAGTATAAATAGGCTCTCTTTGTAAAGAAAGGGGTTGGCTCCTTCACAATCAAGAAATCAAACACATACCCACTAAAAACTCATGGGAAATTCATGAGGAAATACTTAGCAAGTTTTTCATCAATATTTCTTTACATATTTGTTGAATACGAATTCTAATATTAAATATTGTAAATTTTTTACAAATTATTTACCCAATCTAGCCTTCCACACATTCCTTCAAACAAAGAGAGTGGAATATTCTTGATTAGTTTAGTTTGACGATCGTTGATAGTGCGGTTGGCGTAAAATCTTATCGCTGGAGTCCGAACGTTTTTGTCTCTTGCCGGAAAGTGCCTCCCACGTCCTTTCAAATTTGGCTACCATTCTTGTTTCGATGAAAACGCGTCGGATCCGTACTTGACGTGGCGAGAGTGGGCTCGGCATCCGTTGTACTCAATTTTTGGGGTCAACGGGCAGTTTCCTCCTTTTGCCAAACCCGCCACACTTTCCCCTCCGAAACCCACCATCCGAGTGTTACCGCTTCAAATTCAAGCACTAGTAATTCCACTACCACTTGTCCATTAGACTCTCTTGAAGATGGCCTTTTAGCGATCTCGTCTAGTCAGGTAATTATTGGTGTTGAGTCACATTACCGAGTTGTCTACGTCTTGTTAACTCTAATTATGTGCTTGCTATTACCACCATCGATGATAACAACATCAATGTGTTTGAATATCACCCTCAAAAAATTGAGTAACAAATGTGGATATTTTTATGGCATTAGATATTGGTTAAGGAAGATAAAGGAAATGAGCAGAATAAGGTTAAGGAAGATGAGGGAGAGAATGATCCATTTGCAGCTAGTTTCGAATGTGAGCAAGGCGTTGGTAGGGTTTGAGGTGGCGGCGATGGCGCCAAGGGTTTGGTTGGGCGTGGGAAAAAGATAAACTTTTTCTATTTTATTTCTTTTTTGTTTAATTAAAGTTTATTAGTTCTGTTTATGTGAAAATATATAAAAGGACTATTTTGTCCTCCTTTGAAATTGTTAAAAATGTGGTCAAATGCTTTTTTTTGTCAGCTAATGGATGGATGGACGGATTTCATCCATGTGTCCTCCATCTGCAATGGTAAGTAAAGGTATGGGTCTTCAACGGCCAAAATGAAAGATTTGGGTAATAATCTTTGCTAAATTTTGAAAGGTTAGGGACCTCGGCTGCTATTCTTCCATAGAGAAGATGATTTTTGTACTAATATATTTTAAATTATTCGAGCTCTTATTTCTTTTTTTTTTTAGTATTATTTCCTTCTTTTCTATTTATTTATTTAAGGAGGACGGTAAATTAATTATTTTACAATATTTTAATGGAGAGAGAATACGTACTCTTTACACAAAGAAAGGTCTATCGAAGGATCCAAATGTTAAACTTGAAATCATATGGATGACTTGCAAAATGAAGGTAGACGATAGGGACGTTTTACACCAATTACCCATGTGTTCACGAAAGGAATTGACGGAATAAGATGGAAAGGTCCACCTTTGCAAGAAAATGTTGAAATGAGGTGCAAATGTCAAGTTTGAAACGATAGAGACATTTGAGTAATGAGTACAAATGATAAGTACGTTTTATGCTAATTGCCCTTTTTTCTTTACTTTTGTAATAATATTGATTTTTTTTATCAAACGCGGTACATTGACAACTAAGTGTTAACAACGGATTAAATTAGTCACCGTGTAAGGGGATAGTACGTAAATGACACAATGACTTTCTCTAAAATTCTAAAAAAAAAAAAAAAAAAAAAAAAAAAAAAACTTGCATACAAATATTGTAAAAAGAGCTTAACAAATTAAGGAAAAAGAATTCAAGTTAAATAAAATAAAAATGAAAAGAACACTTTTTGCTTACATTTCCTACCTTTTCTACAAAGACAAAATAATAAACAACATTTAAAGTGGATTAAGTCTTGTGTGTATTTCATAATGGAGAAAAAAGGAAAAATCAAGAAAAAAAGGAAAAATCAAATCAAGCAACTTATATTGCCCCCAAAAAGTTTGAGCCTTGTTTGTTTTAGATATTTTAATAGTTGATATTAGGAAAAATTGCAGCAACGGTATTTAACATTTTCATTTTTGCAGACTTTATCCTAACATTCATTTTGTGTCAGAATACGTCATTAACCTTTCATAAATATGCAGCTAAGGTCTCTTTGGATGGAAACTATCCAAAACACAGTCAGTTAATCTGGAAAATTAAAAAAATCAGGTGTATTGACCCTTTTAATGATGGACAATTTCGTCCAATCAGTATTTCTCACTTGATTTAAAAATTGAAAAGTAACCAAAGAATGAGGTATCTATATAAGGTTGAAAAGAAGAGATTTAGTGAGGCATCATTCTGGTTGGTGAGGGATGCAAACTTCATGAATTTAGTGAAGTTGCTTGGGGATAAGATGATTGTTAAGTTGTGGTGTTTGCCCGTGGTTAAGTATTGGAATTGCCATGGGATGAAAATGAAAGAGATGATATTTCAGTTATGGATGTTGACATAAGTGAGGTTTCGAAGAAGGTGGAAGAAACAGTAAATGTAGAGGATGATGATCAACTTGAACACCATATACAATATGCTGTAGAGGTGCATGATAATTTTGTAGATGGTGATGATCTGTATACAGTTGATAAGGTTGAGAGTGCATGCAAAATAGATGAAATGTAAGTAGACACAGATGGTGATCATGAGGTATATGTTGAAGTGGAAGTTAACATGGATGATAATACTAATGGAAATGCAGAGCTCAAGAGGCTGGTGAAAATATAAGGACTGCAATGGATGAACCTGTAGGTGATGCTAATTTTGGGACTGCAGTTGTTTAAAATTTGGAGCCCGTAGTAGATGAATTTGCAGATGTTGAAGTGGAGGCAACAATAGAGGAACCTGTAGATTATACGATGGATGAGGTTGAGGAACCTGCAGATTTTGAAGTGGAGACAACAGTTGATAAACTTGTAGTTGAAGATAATGCACCTATTGTTGATGATACTCCATATGAACTTGTAGTTGAAGTTGAAGTGGAGGCTACGGAGGATGAACCTACAGTTGAACATCCTGATAATGCACCAACTGGTGAAGAAAATGTGGTGGGGAGATTTTCTAAGTGATGGGAAACCTGTGGTGCCTCCTGCTGATAAAGCACCACATGTTGAAGAACCTATGGTTGAACCTGAAGTTGAACATGATAGGGACTATGAATTTGAAGAAGGACATTTGGAGGACTTTAGTGATCTAGAATATGATTAGGAGGAAAATGTAGCCAAAGATGACATTGATGAAGATGCATTCTTCAGGTTGATTGGACCTCATTATATTGGTGATGATAACATGGGGATGGAAATCAGGGCAATGTAGATGCTGATGGAACATACTACGATGACTTAGATGACCTGAGAAGCATTCCAAGTGACAGTGAAGAAGGGAAGCAGCACAAAGATGGGATCGTACTTTTCGTGAATTATGACTATAATTGAAACAGTAAAGACAAATGCAAGATAATTGAAGGCAGATTATGCCGGTGGCGAGAAACTTAAGGCCAGCAATAGAGATTGTATGAGATGGAGTGTGGACTTGGTAAGAAAGCAATGTGTATATAAAAAATGGCAACTTAATGGAATCTCCTGTGCTCATGTAATCTCTGGTATGCTTTCTAGGAACATTGGCATATACGAGTACGTTGATGCATGTTATACCAAGAAAGCTTATCTCAGGACCTATAACCCAGTAATCCAACCAATATAAAGTCATGAGTTATGGCAAAAAATTCGTAGTCATCCTCTTAATCCACCCATAAAAAAGAAACAAGCAGGTAGACCAAAAAAGATGAGAAAAAGGTCACAAGTTGAACCACCAGCTAGTACCAAAATTGCAAGAACTGATATGAAGAAGACATGTAGAAGATGTGGAAGAATAGGCCATAGCAGGAGAAAATGTACAACCTCATTGTCTACATATGCAAATTCCCAGCCAAATTCATAAACAGATACTCGGCAACGATCACAACTAACATCACAGGGCAAGAGAAAATCATCTACATCAAATGAGTCTCGGGCACAGGCAAGGAAAAAAGAACTTAGCTTGTACTGCTTTTGTGTTCTCTTAGACTTCCATTATTGTTGTATATGATCTTTTGTGAGGGATTAATGACATTGTTTAGGAACTTTACAAAGGTTTAAGGACCTGAGATACAACTGAGGTAAATGTTTTGTACTTCTATTGCAACTTGTTTTGAAGGTTTGGGATCTATTGTGCAAATGGTTCAAAACGTTTGGGACTTCTTCTACGACAATTGGAAAACGTTCGGGGATTTCTTTTGAGACTTATGAATTTTATTTAAATCATCATTGCACCATCTTCATAACGTTTTCCATACAAAATTTTCCTTCTATTTCTAAATTATTCATTCTCAACAAAGAAGATGAATATAGGAGAAACAAAACATCAAAACACGGTTGAATAATATGTTTTATTACTAGAAAATAAGTTCTAAGACAACAAACCACACGATTTGTCACTGTGAGACCCACATTACAACACAAAAACCCAGCATCTTAGCTCATATCTAACCCATATCTAGGTACAAACTCATTTCACTAAAACTCCACATACAAATCTAATGAGCCAGTCTTCCCTGTTGTATGACCTCTTGAATGGAGGGTGTTTATTTCATGTTCCATCTCCTTCCTAAGCTGTAGAAGTCCAGGAATCAACTTATTCGATCTCACATACATCGGTGATTCAACCAAGTCGAAGAAATTACATCTACCCACGTCTTTAAGTCGTGGACAGCTGATAAACCTTTTTCCTGGGTTCAAGTTTGTCCACAAAGTGTTTGTCTTCACAGGGAACCCACATCTATAGACATTCATCTATATCTCCTTTCTAAAAAGCATTTGACAGTTACTAGAGGTAAGAGAGAATAAGTATTATTCAACAATGTGGAGGAAAATGTACAATGACTTGAACAGTATCGAGTGAGAAATATTGATTGGACGAAATTGCTCCTCCTTAAAAGGGTAAATACTTCTGACTTTTTAATTTTTTAGGTCAACCAACGGTGTTTTTAGTTTCCATCCAAAGGGACCCCAGTTGTATATTTAAGAAATGTTAGGACCTTGTTTGGTACAAAATGAAAGTTAGGGTAAAATTTACAAAAAATGAAAAGATTAGGGATCAATACTGCAATTTTCCTTTAATACTAAAAAGTAATCAAAACATAATCAATTATTTTTGAACTTTAGAAGTAGGGAAAACTACTTTTCAATGTACTAATCAAAGCTAGTATGAATGAGGAATAAATGAAAGGTAAATTGACAAGATATTTTTGTTTTTGTTTTTTTTTTTTACCAAAAGCTGAAGTAGGTGGGTTTTCAATTAAAACTCATTAATTATCAATTAGACTAGATTAATATCTAGCCACCCTTGTATACTGTGTAAAGAATTGAAAACAATTATTAGATAAAATAATTGGCAATATTAATGTGTATCTCTTCTTAAATTTTATTAAGCACGGTTTGAATCCAATTCTTTAAAACGTATTTTCAATTGTACAATCTCTTAATAAAATAATTTTTCATATAAATAAAAAGCTTTTCTCTACAGTTTAATCACACATTCTTTAGAAAAAATATTTTTTTAAAAAAAATGGAACTCAAACAGCATCTAAATCTCATTAAATTCATAATATCAAATATAGTGTTGTGTTGACTCTATTTTTTTTTTTTTTTTTTAAACACTGGTTAATTGAAGCTGAACATTTTGTAACGATTTATGGAAATAAGACTATATACTTAGTGCAATATAAGAAGTTAACAAAGGCGCCTGTAGCTCAGTGGATAGAGCGTCTGTTTCCTAAGCAGAAAGTCGTAGGTTCGACCCCTACCTGGCGCGTTTAATTTTTCGTAATTTTTGCTTTTCTATAAAACCCAGCCTTCAAACCAACAGGGAAAAACCATTGCAACTGCAAATTCATTTTTTCCATCATCCGTACAAACTCATACACTAATAACAATAGCATCATTCTCGATACAATTGTGCACAAAATTACGAGCAAAATACAATTGAAGTAAATACATCGACGATGTTTATTTCAGTTTTATTAATTTATGGAAACCTACCAAACCTTCTGCTAATTTGTTTAACCAGTATACTTAATTTTGTCATTTTTTTTTTTTTTTTGGCTTTTTCGACTATTTCAAGTATTCCATCCTTGTCTTGGTTTAGCCAATCCACCCCTCAAATAGAGCCTGCTAATCTTCATTTTCCTTAGCCTAACATTCGGGAAGATCACTAGGAGGTGGCAAGATTGATTCATTTGGGCCTTCGCCATTTTCCACCAGAAATGCCATCTTAAGCCCCCATGTCGTATGAACTTCCAAGTGACAATGCAAAAACCAAATCCCTGCAAAATCAAATCTTCATCATAAATCACTGATATGTATTATGGATCACCTTTGACTTGTTCGTAAAATGGGTTTTGTAGTATTAATGAAGAAAAAGAAGCTAAAGTCTTGTTCATTGTAATGTCGATAATAATTTTAAAAAAAAAACCGGAGCTGATGAAGAAGCAAGCAAGCAATATGTACCTGGATTATCAGCCATGAATCTTATTGCAGTCCAGCCACCAGTTGGTACACTTATTGTATTCCTCTCAACAGGATCGATAAGATTGAAATTTTTTGGATCATTCTTAGGATCGTAATTGCCTACGCCCTTCCCCACCACGAAAAAGTCAAATCCGTGCAAATGTGTTGGATGGCTCTCTGGTGCTATAAAAGCATTGCCTTGGATAACAATCTGAACTGCAGAATTATAAGGCAATCTGTATACTTTTGTGCCATTATTAGTCTGCATGTTCTGTGGTGGAGAGCCAGTGTAGTTAAAAGGGATAGGGGGATTTCCCGGAAAATCATCAGTGAAAACTCCACCTATGTTATAGTAATGCGCTTGAAGCAGAGCTGTAGTAGGCATAACAAAGCTAACATTGTTGATATCGCCCACAACACGGCTTCCGTTTACACATGTAGCACATGGATTTACACCGACACCTATAGTGAAAAACAGTGAGTGATCGATTTTCAATGGGACGTTTGAGGGGTAAGTTTCGGAATTAAGGCTCCGAAGGGAGTCCATGAAGGATGTTGTTACTGGTGTTGCATTCCGGGGGGGCATGGCAGTGAGGGATGTTGTAGAAAATGGTGCAATGCCTTTATAGCGCAAGATACCGGTTGCAGTTTGGTTATCTGTGGCTACTGTGGTGTCCATAAATGGAGATATGGCCACTAGATACTTGCCAATACTTTGATCTGCTGCTAAAAGGGCTGTTGTAGTTTGGCCAGGACCTATGAAAATTGTGTCGGTTTGGAAAGGCTTTGTGTATGTAGCATCAACCCCAACAATTGTTAGTTTGTGCCCTGCAATTCTGAAGAATAGTTCTTCGTTAACTGCTGCGTTAACAATGCGCAGCAGGTAGATCTTGCCCGTTTCCACGTGCAGAGTATAGCCTGCAACAACAGCAAATTAAAAACTATTGCCATATTTATGTGAACTCATTTCGTTCACTGTTCTATTAGTTTCAGGATGCATAGGCACATCATAGAATTTAAGCAAAATATAATTCTCAACACTGGAGAAATATGGCAAGTATTTCACGAAAAATGAACTGCCTAGAGTAGTAGAAAAGAGATGGTGGTATGCAATAGACAATGATGCACGGGACAAGGAATGAGGTTATAACTTTCTTTCTTCCTTAATCACATCTTATGCGGCCCCGCAGTTGAAAATTCCAAGAAGGGCCTAATCAACTTATTATTCTTTGATATGATTAACTGGAAAAACGACAAGAATGTGTGTACCCTATTTCAGTACCCTTAGAAGTGCAATTTGCAACAGGTCCAGGAAGTCCATTAATGGTATGTGCATCTGATACATTAGGTGGCTGTCCTGCTTTCATAGCCTGGTTGATCACTGCCTCCACATCCGATTTCCACCATTCTCCTGCACGTTTCGTACTCAGTATTAAATCGTATTCGATAATATAATAGCCAACATTTTTTAACTATGGTCTCGAAGCATGAGTTGACAAGAAATGCTAACCAAATATGATTATCTCTTGCTTGTCAGGTTTGGGAAATGGATAAGGAACACCACGTTTGGGCAACATAACAATGGCACCATGGACTGTTGCTCTTTGCCAATTGATATGTGCATGCCAAAGAAGTGTACCTCTTTGTCCTGTGAGGGTGAAGTTGTATATATAACTTTGCCCTGTCTGAATAGGACATTGGGTGATATACGCGGGCCCATCTGACCAACCTGTTCGCAACTGTCTAACTCCGTGCCTGAAACGTAGTAATATTAGTATATGTTTGGTACACAGTATTAAAAAAATAATATTTTTTAATCGTACCAATGGATTGTAACATTGTCTTTTACGTGGTTGACGACTCTGACAATCACTGTGTCATCTTCCCTTGCATAGAGAGTTGGCCCTGGGAACTTCCCATTCACGGTGATAATGGGCTTAGTACTGCATAGTCTGGTTATGTTCTTCCTTACAACCTGCAGAGAAACAGATTGTTCAACACCATCAAAACACAGAGATATATAAAGAGCAATGCTTTAAAAAGCACGAATAAGCGCAAGGCGCAAGCGAAACGCCTTTTAAGCACAAAATTAAGATGTCAACTTCCGCTTAATGCGCGCTTTATTAATTCTTTTTTCCTATTTTTAAAAGCCTTTCATTTAATTTAGTTTCAAGTTTTTCCTTTATGATTGACTAAATGTAGGAATTATTGTGTAAATATAAGTATTTTATAATTTTAAATGTTTGATACTTATTATTTTAATTATTAATTAATTTTTAGAATGATTAAAATTTTAAAATAATATTACGTCTAGGCTCGTAAAGTTTGAAGATTAACCTTCACGTCTAGCCACGTTTTATACTTTTTAAAATACTGATAAAGAGACAGAGCGATGTCAATCGAAACATGTCAATTAGGCATTACATTATTTCAGAGATTCTGGATGGCCGCTAATTATCTTCGGCTAGTTTTGATTTTACGCAGGCTGGGTCAAACTGATCATCTCAACATCTGTACGCAAAATTTTTATTGCAACTTAAGTCACTTCGTCCAAATCCATTAACTCAGAAATGACAATATCGACATAACTGTTGATCATTGATCATGTCAGTACTTTCATTAGCAAACTACTTTGGTCCGATGAAGTGAGACTAAACATCAAACAAACATGTCTTAAAAAATTTAGAGTAAGGAAAACAGTTGAATGGCTTAAATACCATATCAATGCTATTAAATTTCGACAATGCAGTGTTTGGCAACATATAAAAGAAAAGGCATCAACCAGTATGAGTAAAATACGATAATTCATAAGTTTTATCAAACTATAAATCTTACGTTAAACTGGACTGGTCTGCAACAAAATGTACTTACACTGAATTTGTAGTGACGAACAATGGATTCAACGCTCGAAGGATGCCAGAAAACTGCCACCATCAACAAAGCAAGAACCCGAAATGACATCATGTTTTTTTTTTCTTTTTGTCTGAATTCTAGATTGTCTTATGTTTAGCACAAATCAATGTTTGACCTGTTCACATTATAAATAAAGGGAGAAAATGTGTTTATTTATACTGTGATGCTACGTCATTTTACTTGGTTAGGTGAGTAGAAATAGCCAGCCACGAATTCGAAAGTTTTCTTGCATATTACACAAAGTAGTTATTTGTCCTGGAATAAGTTACTCTGCTCACATTCCTCTTTCACTTGACTGCAACTGATGTGAGAATACCAAAAACACTAGTCTCCCTTTATACATTGCTCTTCCTCTCTGTATATAACTTATGAAAATAATTTAAATATTTTCAACACGTCCTCTCACGTATACTGGATTAGGTCCATGCCTCGATTCTTGTTCGTCTGGTACTGTTTCGCGAATTCAAATTTTTTTCATCAAGAACTTGAGACGTGGATACGAAATAAAAGAATTTATTTGAATGTAACTTGTATATGGCTGTAATGTACGTAGTATGTATTATGTAGCTGTTAAGCAATAGAGTTGTACTATACACTTCCAGAAGAGTATATTAGTATGGGAAAGGTTGATTGTAATGGTTTACTATTATTAAAAGACATCTGGAAGAAGCAAAAGGATATTTAGTTGAGAAATCGTTTTCATGAATGAGAAAATCAAGGTATAATTGTTACCTTAACATCTTTCCAATGCAGAGATTAGATGGGGTTTACTAGTCATAGCTCCCACCTTCAACTCATTCCTAATACCCACTAATTAAAATTTTGATTTAAGTGATTACAGAGTATTGACTAAGCCCCCCGACACATTTTTTTTTCGGAGTGTGTTTGAACCATATTATTTTGAAAGAATGTATTCTGGAATAGTAGATTGATGGAGAATGAGTGGTTGAAAAAGAAGGAAAAGTTATTGATGTGATGGAAAATATTATTTTATTGAAAAATGTGTGGTTGAAAATGAGTAGAAGAATGAGAATGAAATTTTTAATGTGTACCAAACGGGGCCTAAAAAACAGTAAATTTGTAGTGTGGAGATATGGAGAACTCTTGCTAAATTTTTAGAAAGTGTGCTTTAATATTAAGGGTGTGTTTGAGCCACATTATTGTGGAAGAATGTATTCTGGAATAGTAGATTGATGGAGAATGAGTGGTTGAAAAAGAAGGAAAAGTTATTAATGTGATGAAAAATATTATTTTATTGAAGAATGTGTGGTTGAAAATGAGTAGAAGAATGAAAATGAAAATGTTAATGTGTACAAAACAGGGCTAAACCTAAAATCATTTTCAATCACATTTTACGAGTTCCATAATTTTTATCAATTTTTCAATAATACATTTCATCAAATTTTATCAAAATTTACTAAAATTTTGATTTTTATCCAAACCAAACGGGACTAAAATTTTCCTATTTTTATGTAATATTTTGTCTCAAACATACTCTAATGATATTTTTGTAACATGAATTTGAGAGAATTAAGGAAAAAAGATGTGACAATTTTTATTTGTCATGTCCAATCTTATTTAGTTTGGATATACTACATAATGTTAATATTGTTGGAAATGATTTAGTGAAATGGGTAAACTTTAAGTCCCATAATGAGTGGGACCCATATGTCGATTATAATGGGACCAAGCATTTTCATGTTCTAGTCCGCGGGGTGATTAACGTGATATATTTATTTATTGAAAACTATTTAGAATTGAATGAAAAAATTTGATTTATTGGAAAAATTCCCAAACATTTATCTCATATAAGAAAGTTAGGAAACTTTGGTGTGGTTTATATAGTATAAGGTTGAGAATTGAGTTTGGGCTCTATGGGGTTCTAATTGTCTTTAAAAGGGGGGAGACCTATATCCTATTGGATTCGGTCCAAACTCAATGCACGTACTTCCGTCAGTCTACTGGCTCGGCACGGCACGAGCCCAAGCCTGGTTATGTTCGTGTGCAGATGTGTCCTTGTACTATATTATCTTTTTGGACAATTTATTTATTTTGGATCAAATTGTAATTAATCAAATTCTTAAGTACTTAATGAAATCATTTTTTTATTGTCTTATTTTCGGGTAATAATTTTTGGATGGTCTATTAACCGACCGAACAGCTGCTGACTGTTAAACGTCTAAACAGTCGACTATTAGCCGAACCTTGCTGTCTGTTAGAGTTTTAGGGGGTTGTCTGAACATTAACGACTATTCTGAAATGGTTTAAAGGTCATTTGAATGGCCCCGAACAAGCCTATAAATAGTCTGCCCCGCTACTAGAAAAATTACACAATTTTTCATTGCAATCATTCTCTCTCTCTCTCTCTCTCTCTCTCTCTCTCTCTCTCTCTCTCTCTCTCTCTGATATTGTTCTCAAAGTGAAAAAAACACTTCGTTGAGTTCATTGGAACTCTTGCAGATTGTTGTGCTGCTTCCATAAAAGACGAAATTCGTTATATTCTGGAAAACGATTGTTTAATACCTTTAGCACTTGTGAATGCAGCAAATTCGTTTTAAGGAAGGTGGGCTCGAATTAATATTGTGATACTGTTGATCAAACTGGTTACGTTGTCCAATTACTTCAAAGTAATTTTGTAGTAATATTTGAAAGAGACTTTTATATTCCAGAATTTACAAATACAACTTGTATATAAGTTAAACTATTAGAAAGAGGCCACATTTTGATCCACTCATATGAACAAAAAGAACACATCGCAACCCGTAACTGTGAGCCATTGATTGGCGCTGGTCGAATAGGGCATTCTAGTCTGCATTGTCCACGAACTTCCACAAAATATTTAATCCTTGAATAGCTAGAATATCCTCTCCAAGCCCAATAGGAGGAGCATAAGAGTTGTTTTACGCTATGAAATACTTTGTGACCGTTGGATTATAAGTATTAGTTGTTTCATAATCATATAGGTGTCAAAGAATGAACCGGTCAATGTAAAAATATGGTTTGATCACTAGACGGACCCTTAAACAAAATTAATATTAAAGATCGAGATAGTCTAACCCGTCAATTTTTATTTTTCCCTTCTTTAAAAATTTAAATACAATTCAAAACCTAGACTAAAGTAAAAATGGATGACCTGGCCGATTCTTATGGACCACCCATGAGTCGATTCATCCCTGGTTGGATTGTTCGTCTAACAGAACTAATGGACCACCCATGAGTCGATTCAGATTGGGGCGGGTCGGTTTCAATTCAGATTTTTCCTTTTAGTGTCAGGCCCTATCCTTAAAAGCGTGAAACTATTTTGGTACCAATAGAATCACATGATTGAGAAAGTTTAAGAAAATCTTTACAGTATTTAGTCAAAGTTATTTTATCACATTACAAAGGCTTTATAGAATTTTACTATTACGATAACAATTTTTATTACGCAGGCTTAAGAAACAAGTTTGAAAAAATAAATTAATTAGGAGTTCTATCAATTTAATAAAGTCAAATTCAATAAATTTCTAAGTTCTAAGCATATTATAAATAATACAGATTTTGTGTCTTGATATTAATAATTCTTTGAAGTCTTGACTTAAAAGCTTGTTTGTCTAAGATTTTTTTTCAAATTATTTTTTTCTCAAAATTATTTTTACACATTTTATTTGACCTACAACTTTGCTTCACTTTTGAATCGTACATTTAAAAAAGAAAAAAATTCTCTTAAAAGAAAATATGTATCAAAAAAAGTTTTTACTTTTTAGCCTTATCATTATTATTATTATTATTATTATTATTATTATATGCATGTGTAATGCTTAGAGTATCTCCAAAAAATTCTCTATTTATAAAGAGTATTTTATGTATAATATAGAGTTTTTTTTTTTAAATTTAGAGAGTAAATTTTTTTTATGCACTCCAACAAACTCTTTATTTTGTTTTTTTCCAATGAATATTTGTTGATTTCTCCTCATATTTTATTTAATATAATTTTTTATATGTTAATGGCCAATCAATATAGTATTTTATAAGTTTAGATGTTTGGTAGGTATTGACCCAAAAAAAATGTATCAAGAATGTGGTCAACAAATCCCAAGGTCTCACACGTCCACACAAGCTGAATTCATGCACACTTGGACGAACCGTTAGCCACAAGTGGCTTTCTCTGGAAGAGATGTAGTTGGTTGCGTACACTCTGACGGTCAAGTCAGATGGGGAAATAGTTTAGGGTGTTGGAGAGCTTTAAACGTGAGCATCCAATCAATAAAAAGGGGGTCGGCTTGGGAGTCAGTAATTAATAAGTGTGTGTAGCAAGATTATCACTTTGAGAGTCTAAACTTGTATTACCTTTTAATGACACTAAATGTGAGCTTTTATACCTAGACAAAAGTGAATGGAGTCCATTGGATAATAGTACAGGTGGTTTAATCCAAATGACTTTCCTCTCGTCATATACAACAATCAATCTCGACCTTAAATGTTATTACCATTTTTATGTCCATAAGACCTATCTTGTACCCTAAGATTTGACCAACTAGAATGGCGACGTCGAGTTGTCTTGTCAACTCACGTGGCATAAAATCCATTTAAGATCTCGCTATTACCTCGTCGGCTGATTATCAATGAGATCTACATATTAGGGGGTCCGTACAGGTGTTTCGTGTGGGAGAGGCGAGGTGGTTGCTCGCATCTGGAACTATTTACCTGTCACGTGGGTCAGTTCACCTGCATGTAGCTGGGCTATCATATGCCAGCGCAAGATATGGGCCCCCTGAACTGTTTGCCAGTGGACTAATTGGGCCCCTTTATGGGTTCTAGTTTTTCAAGGTGTAATAACACTCTTTGAAGTCCATGTATGATTATTCATATAAAGCATGGACTTTTAAGTTGATAGAAAAACTTCGAATTGTGTATTGAACCTCTTTAATAAATGAAGCCTAAGATGGGGCAGAATGAGCAGATGGCAAGCCTCTTTGATAATCGAAATCTGAGATGAGGCTGAATGATACAAGGTTAGGCCCCTGGAGCAGATGGCGAGCCTCTTTGATAATTGAAGCCCGAGATGAGGCTGAATGATACGAGGCGAGGCCCCGAAGCAGATGGCGAGTCTCTTTAATAATCGAAGCCTGAGATGGAGCTAAATGATACTAGGCGAGGCCCTTGGAGTAGATGGCAAGCTTTTTTGATAATCGAAGCCTCCCAGGTGGCGTGTTCTAATGATTTGAAAGACGCTGATTTCCCATAAAAAATAGCTGGGTAGTGTGGCAGTTTCCAAGGTTCGAGCTACGTGTGCATTTAATGCACAATGATTTTACTATTTCACATATGGCAAGGCTTACGCGAATCTAGGGTACATGTACAACACGACTTCATCTGAGCCTTTGATTTGAATTTTTAGCAAGCGCCCTTTGGTTTTAATGTGATAGATGAGATCCCATGTGGAGGCCCCAGATTAAAGTGGAGGAAGCTCCAACGGTGAGGGTTTGTTCACTGCGCATATATAAAAGGCTGAAAGCCTACTTTTTCCCTTTTTATTCACTTTGTGAAAATCAAAAGCCAAGTGTTGTAAAAAAAAACCTTTGAAACTTACAAAACCTCCTTTGTTCTTTGTTCGACGAACAGCTCTGTCTATCCTACTTTCTAGCATCCAAGACCTGTGTAAATATCCAAACGTCTTCAGGTTTTCCAATCTATTCACACTAAAATGGCCTCCACTTAAAAGAAATAGTCTGGGGAATCTTCCAAAGTAAACATGGCATTAATTTGTGTCGAGACGGGTGTGGCTCCTATAATCCCTAATGAAAGGATTATGGAGGCTATGGGGGGCCCTCACAGTGCATGGATGATGTCGTAGGGTCCTATAGATTTTAGTGTAAGGTGGGGGGCTTCTTTGTGGCCTACAGATATTAAGGAGAATGAGTTGGAGAAATTTAGGGAGAGGTTTAAGATCCCTAACAATATAGAAATGTTTGTGCCGATCCCTAATGAGAGAGCTTGTTTCCCTAGAGAAGGGCGTGTAGCAGTAAGCGAAGCCATCTTAGGCGGGGGATGAAGCTACCTTTATACTCCTTCTTTAGGTTTATCCTTAGGCACTACAATTTAGCCCTTACCCAGCTAGTGAAGCGTGGAGCCAATTCGCATGGGCCTTTCTTCTTTGGAAGGAGGTCACTCTTAGCGAGGATATGCCCCGCACGTTTTTCATACCCCTTTTCAACCCTAGGCCTCTAGTGGGGGGAGTGACTGCAAGGAGTGGTACTGCATGAACCCCTAGGCCCGCATTCTCCTTTTATTTGAGGGACCCCAACCTCCATCAAGAATTGGAAGTCATCCTGGTTCTGGGTTAGGAGTCCCTGACAAACGATGGAAGGAGATGTGGTTCCAGAGATCACCGTGCCGACCCAATACCACGAGTATAGTGAGTCGAGCCCTTATTTAATGTGATGTTCCTTTGTTGTGTTTATCCCCCTTTGTTTCATGTCTAACGCCAGCTTTGTGCAGTTGCAGTTAACCAATTCGAGCTCGAACCGTCTAAGTGGGCCATCATCAAAGCAATATACGAGCTGCCTTCGAAGAAGAAGTATTGTAAGAACGTTATTGGCAAGCGGAACCTCTTTGTTACCCACCAACTAATGGCCACTAAAGCTGACTGTTTTTTTCTATGGAAACTCAAATGTTTCTTTTGTTTGTAGGCAGCATGACAAAAAAGAGTATGTGAAGCCGAGCCTGCTGCAGCTGAGAAGTTTAGGGAAAGCATAGAAGAAGAAACCCTTGAGTGCTGGCTCCTCTTCCTACAAGAATCAACAAGATGAGCTAGCTCGTCTCTTAAAGATGAACCCTCCACCCATTCTAGAAAAGAAAGGGGAAAAGAAGGAAAACGAGGCTGAGACTTACCTAGAAAGGCCCCCCAAGAGGAAGTTGGTTTTATCAAAGAATGTAGGGCCCCACCCCCCCTCCCAAGCGCCAAAGTACCAGTGGGGAGTCACTTCGACGACCCATTCTTGTCGAACCAATTTCCTCCATATATGATCTATGAAATTTTTGATTTGTGATCGTGAAATAATTCGTGACCTATAAAAAAAATTTTACTGTGACTGAGAAAAATAATTTGTAACCAAATTTTATAGAATTGTGATCTTAATATATTTAATTAATAAAATATATGTTTAATAAATTAGTTTATAAATAAAGCTTTTTAAAAAAAATCTGTTTTTTGAAATTTTAAACTTTGTTTCTTAATTTTGAAATGTGTTTTACTTAATCTCTTATATAAGAATTTTTTCCATATAGATATAGGTCAATTCAATCTGATAACAACACAATCCGATTTGTTTTAATAATATAATATATTTTATATATTAAAGCATTATCTATTACACATGATTTTTTTTTATTTATTTTTCCGCTTTTAAAACTTATATTATATTTTATGACTTTTAATGAAGAATGTCAAATCTTTCAAATTCCAATATTACATTAATATAAATTATAGTGAATTTTAACCCCAGTTTGATGCACATTTTGGGAGTAAAAATGCATTTTTACTGTTGATGTGATGTAGAATATGTAGTTGAAAAAGAAGTAAAATTTATTGTGATGAAAAATATTATTTTATTGAAAAATGTGTAGTTGAAAATGAGTAGAAGAATGAGAATGAGAAAAATAATGTGGGTCAAACAGGGGCTTTATATTGAGATTGAGAATCTCTTATTTCTAAAATATTTCGGATCGGATATCCGATAATATGGCAAACTGGATATGAATTATCTCGATTCATTTTATTTTCCAACAAAATTAAAGAACTTGTGTACAAACCACCTTAATAACTCAGAAAAGAAATAAAAAGGGCATGATCCTGTACTCAAGCAGTTGCTCCTACTGGTTCAGCAACCTTAAGTCTAGAGGATCCATACAGGGTTTCTTCGAACCGGATAATCTCTTTTTTGGATCCATAAGCAACTTGGGTCCTGTCATCAAGATTTGTGACGACCCGGTCAAGTACGGACTGTTTGCCATCACTGCTGTAGCCACCGGCTTTTTCGATCAAGAATCCCAATGGAGCCACTTCAAAGAGTAATCTCAGCTTGGCTTTGGCTGTTGGGGATGTTACATTTGTGAAGATTCCCTTCTCTTTCACAATAATCTGCCAACAATACATAAAGGATTTATAAGGCAAAGCACGAGATAATGTTCTTATAGAGAGAATGTGTTAACGTGTGTCTCACATTCAGGGTGAACTATTATGTGTGTTGCGTTTTTATTTGTTTCCTTTGTAAATAGGGACCAGGACATAATCCATAACAGGCCATTGAGCCTACATTAATCACTCAAATCACCTTCGTACAAGATTTTATCAAAGGTCTTATAGAGGAAAGATGTAGAGACCTGGTTAACATCAGGAACCATTCCTCCCGTGTATCGCAATGTGTATTTCTCCCGAACATAGTAGTCAATCAGCTGACAGTGAAAAACATCAGTATGTTAAAATTTATAGATGTATCAAGACATAATCCACAACGATTCCTGATGAGGAAATGAGTCAAGAAGAAGGAAGTTTGAGCTTGATGATGATGAATTCCATTGAATAATTCTTCTCACTACCTCTCCTAGGAAAAAAAGCAATCCATGGAGAGAAAGGGTACCTTCTCACGAAGGGGTCGACTTTATATGAACATTAATTTTCAACAACAGAAATAGAATGGCGATTGAAAGCAAAATTCAAGACTGTAGAAGAACCTTGGCATAGTCAGGATTGTCAAAGGTAGCCCTCAAATTGCCAGGGGAAAACATTTTTCCTTCACCAATTGTTGTTGTATCTTTCACATGTTGCCATTTTCCTGCCGGAAAAATATATCGATGAAAAAGATATATAGAACCTTTGCTTTCGATAGTCGGAACAGTAAATAATGACTTACTGTCAAAAAAAGTAAAATTTGTCCTGAAATTCCAAAAACAGCCAACTTTTTCTAAAAAAAATCGCAAATACTTTTAGCATAAAAAATTACTTTTAGCCAAACATGTGCTATGTTCAAACCTTCATCAAGGAGAAGGAATTCGTGAGTTCCGGGGATGTCCTTAAGAGCAAGAACATATGTAGTACGAGGTCCAAAAATCCCCATAGCAGCAGCAACTTGTTCTCTTCCTGTAATCCCTGTAAGCTTGTCTCCAGGCCACACTCCAAAGATGGTTCCCACAGTGAAGTTTGTGTCAACAATGCTGGAACCATCAAGTGGATCAAATGCAACACTAAATCCTCCTGTTCAAAAATTTTGATATGAAAATTTTTTTGTAGGCATCTCTTAGCCTATCTGCTGATAAATGTAAACTTAAAACGAATTATAGAGACCTTCAGCTGGTCCTCCCATGTCTTGGAGCTCGGGCACTTCTTCAGAGCAAGCATATTTGCAGAAGTGAGAGTACTGCAAGGCCTAGGAACAAGAAATCAAAAGCACGAATTATATAAAGATCTTCCAGCTTCACACGGATTTATTTAGAAACAAAAAGAAAGAATAGCCTCGACAAAAATGTATTTGAATAGGATCAAAAAAAAAAAAAAGATGTTTCAGGTTCGTCATCTGTTATGTGAGAGTACGAACATAAAGATTTTTGTGATCTATATATAGTATATACTTTCTTCAAAGTTGTACTAGTGATAGTGAAATGAATTGTTGGATGGTCATATGACCATTGTTTATCCATCTATTCTCATTTTCAGAATAATCAGTGAGCCATTCACTTTTACTTTCATAAGCAAACAATCAATAGTGCGTGATGAACCTCGAAACTGTCTCATACTGTCCAATTCAACTTACCAAATATACCAAAAAGAGCGTGCTTTTGAGACAGTTAAACACAAGAAAAGCACCATGAGTCCAATTCCTACCTCAAATAGAAGCTTATCGGCAAGCATATCAACAGCAAGCTGTTCATCTCCAAAAGAGTTGACACAAGCTGTTCCTCCACAAGAAGCTGTTCTTACTTTGAAGGCAATTGTTCTCAATGCTTCTCCCATGCACATCATCAGCGTAATTAATCCCTTATCCGGGGTCGCCTTTGTAAGAAATTCTTCCTGAATACATACAGACCATAAGAACAATCAAACCTTAAACTCGCATGTTTGATGCACTAGATTGGATGACACCTGTTTGTCTTCCTTAATTACATCCAATTCAGCGTACCAAACATGTTTTTCATAGGAATCCTTCTGAATTCGGGCAGTTTTTCCTTCAAATTGAACTGCTTATCAACCAATCATCTGAATTAAGCTAGTAATTAATTAACTCACCAAACTATCACCAATCTCGCACTTGGTCAATAGAGAAGAGTTCTTCGTCTTTGAAACTCTAAACGACGATTTTGGAGCAATTCGCAAGGATTCTCCAAATAGTGAGCTCATTTTCAGACTCTGAAATAGATGTTGTACTCGTGTCTTCAGTATTTTTCATTCATAAACTAAATCATGTACTATATTATAGCTGTGGACAGTGGACATATTACTGAACATACTATACTCAATTGTTAATCAAGTCCATGTAACCACTATTGAGTTCAGGCCGCCACCAAAAATCATGCATGTGTCACGCCTTAAACGAAAAAAAAAAAGGAAAAACTTACCCTGGATAATGATGGAGTAATTGAACGAGGTGAGGCCATGGCAGTGGAATGTTGAGAAGAAACAGTGGGCAAGAGTGTTCCATGGGCACAGGAAGCAATACTAGTCTCCATTTCTTCAAGAAATCCCAAGTTAAAATCTTGCTAGAACTTGGATTTCTGCTAAAAGTGTCTGTGTTTTTGGGCTTGAAAATGGCACAGTAGATAAGCAGTTAACTGGGGAGTGCCACGTGGCGTATGCTCAATGGATAGAACAGTGATACATTGGCATGGGATCAAGTAAATTTCTATCACTCATTAACTTGTGGCTCAAATGTTAATGATGCAAGAAAATGAGTTTTGGAATAGTAAATTTGTAGATAATGTATGATTAAGGAGTAAAATATTTTGAGTTTATGTGCAAAATATTTTATTGTGAAAATACGAAATTGAAAATGAGTTCGAGAAAATAAAAAATTTTGTTTTAACGATTATCAAACACGGGTGCTAGTTGCTAATTAAAGGGCCTCAGTTACCGATAGAATAAATTCATTTAGGAGAAATTACCCAAAATCATGATTTTAAAATTTGATCATAAATTAGGTCATTGAACTTTTTTTTTTTTTTTTTTCAAAAATCAGGTATTAATAAAAAAAAAAAAAAAATCGATTTCTCTCCCTTTAGCAATGCCACTCTCTACTCTCTCCTTAAAAAATGGAAAGCAATATTTCTCTCTTTCTGCACCATTTTCTCTCTACTCCATTTAAACTCAATTCCGCCGACAATCTCTCGACAACGGTATAGATCTGACTCCAAAATAACGGTGCCTGTAGCATTACTGTCATGACCTCCTGCTCACTTGTATTTATTTGAGTTTGCGTTCCTAAGAGCATTGACGTAGCTTACAGAAAAAAATAAAAAGAAATATAGCTAAGGAAAAATAAAAAGAAAAAATGGGTGGCACAACAGAATTCAATAGGATGAAGAACAAGGATATACAGAAAAGGAGTCCTAGAGCTTGTTTGGTAGAGATTAAAATCAAATTAAAATTGAAAAACTAGCCGTTATTGTTGACTTTTATTAGACGGGTGGGATCCAATAACGGCTATATTTTCAATTTTAATTGTCACCAAACAAATAGGATGGAGAACAAGGATATACAGAAAAGGAGTCCTAGAGCTTGTTTGGTAGAGATTAAAATCAAATTAAAATTGAAAAACTAGCCGTTATTGTTGACTTTTATTAGACGGGTGGGATCCAATAACGGCTATATTTTCAATTTTAATTGTCACCAAACAGTCTCCTAATGAAAAACCTGAATAAGTTGGATTTGAAAGTCATACTACTCCAAAGTTCCTAATATAAGACTTGATCCGAAAAAGAACGAAAGAAAATTTTAAAAAAATATAGACTGTCATATTGCGAGTATTAATATGAATTACACTTACCATCTTTTCTAATATCGTGTTTTGAATATATCCTTGAATAGGTCAATATCTGTCGATAAATTTGCCTACAAAGATAAGATTGCGAGGGCGTTTGATGTAGATTAAAATCAGATTTTAAGTTGATTGTGATAGAAGTTTTTGAAATGTGTTATTGAAAAGATATGAGACACATGAAAGATGTGATTGATATTGAGTGTTTAACTTTAACTTACATTAAAATCAGATTAAAATCTAATCCAAACATGTCCACGTACACTGCAGCTTTTCGCCACCTATTCCATAGCCTTCAGTCATGTCATATTTTTACTCTCAAGTGATTCATTTCGTTTTCAATGAAAATTTTCTACAAAGTTGTAAGAAATGGTGCCTAACCCGCGTTTGGTAGAAGCCTAAAAAATCATGGTCCAGAGGGAGTGAATTTTGATTACAAAAGTCTTCTATTAGGGAATGACCCTAATTACGATGTGAACTTGTTTTGAGTGATACTACAAGAATGCGATACTTCACCAACAACTAACAAATGTATTTCGACCCAAAAAGAGTTTTTAATGTATTAATTCTCAAATTACGAAGTTATACAAGAAAACGACAATATAAAGTATAAAATTATGTTACCAAGTCCATTAATCAAAAAATTTAAGAACTTAACAACTAGAGAGAGAGAGAAGGAAACTCAGAGGGTAAGTAGGGATACCGTAAAACCTACATGTTAATTTCAACCTATATTTTAAGGACTGTTTGGGCTAGATTAAAATCTGATTTTAATCTAAGTCAAAATCAAACAATCAACATCAACCACATTATTCATGAGTTTCATATCTTTTTAACCACACATTTTCAAAATTTTTAATCTAAGTCAAAATCAAACAATCAATATCAACCACATTATTCACTATAAATCTGATTTTAATTCACACCAAACACCCTCTAACTATTTTACTCAAAGTAAACAAGGATTGGTGTTGGCAGAATAGACCATAAACAACTGACAATAACAGAAACAGAATAATTAATATTTCCAATAAGTTTGAAAAGTACTTTAATAATTCTTCCGATCCCATCCCCTTCCATTGTTGAGCTATTATTATCATACAAATGTGTCACTTTCTTGTATTTGTTAGGCTTCTTACTTCGTAATATTGGGCTCTATCTTTTTAGCCTTGGGTATCATGTACATGGTAGTCTGCACAAAGTCTTGGCAGGTTTATCTTTGGGCTTTTATTCTATTTTGGCAACTCTCTTGCTAGTTGGACTTAGATTTGGCCTCAAGGTAACATTTTGTAGAAATTACTCATTTTTCTACTTTTGGAGATCCAAATTCTAAAATCAGATTTCATATTTTAGTTTTCAAAAATCAAATATTTTAGATTTAGATACAGATTTTTTATATTTAATTAAATATTAATAATATTATTATAAAAATTAATTTATATACACCCATCCCACCCCTAAAATTAATTATCAAACTCTAACTCACCCCGTCTCTCTCAAGCCCGATTTGAANTTCATATTTTAGTTTTCAAAAATCAAATATTTTAGATTTAGATACAGATTTTTTATATTTAATTAAATATTAATAATATTATTATAAAAATTAATTTATATACACCCATCCCACCCCTAAAATTAATTATCAAACTCTAACTCACCCCGTCTCTCTCAAGCCCGATTTGAAACCGACGTCGCCGCCGACTCGCCCGCTACAACAACCCAATCGCCGGACCTCCCTTCTCCCCCTCCCTCCCGTCTCTACCCTAATTCACGTCGCGCGACGCTGCCTTCTGCAAATTAGCAGCAGCGTCGCACGACGTTGCCCTACTACGAGATGCTGCTGCAAATTAGCAGCAGTGTCATTGCCCTAATTCGCAGCAGCGTCGCGCGACGTTGTCATTCTTAGTTTTTTTGCTATAGTTTGTGGTGGTGCGATGACGATGGAGACGGAGAGGGTTTATTAGATCTAGTGGTGGCGACTCTCTTCTCCCAAGGGATTTGCAGTGCGACAGCGGTTGGGCGCGGTGGTGGTGTCTCAAAAACCCATCATCACCGTCGCCAGGTTTTGATGATTCTTTGGTGGGGGTGGTGTAAACGGAGATGGTGGTGGTGTGTGCTGGTGTGCTGTTGGGGGGTTTGGCGGTGGCTGGAAGCGGTTTTTTGGATTCTTTGGTGGGGGTGGTATAAACGGATATGGTGGTGGTGTATGTGTGTTGCAGGTGTGGTGGTGGGTTTGGTGGTTGTGCAGTGATTTTGTTGGGGGCGGTCGTGTTGGCAGGGGTGGTGGTTTTGTGGATCTAATAATTTTTGTGGTGGTGGTGGCGACGATATTGTTGGTGCTGGAGATTGTCATAGTTTTTGGTTTGTCGTCGATTGGTGAGGCTGTGTTGGCTACGATGGTGGTTGTGGTGAGTTGCCGGCTGTGGTAGTAGTGGCGGAGTAAGGTTAGGGCATGTAAGGCAGTGGCGGTGGCAGTGGTGGTGAGGTGGTGCTGCCAGTCTATGTGGCCAATGTTATGACCTGAGCCATGTACTGTGACCTGAGTCATGTACTGTGACCTATGCTGTGACTTGAGCCATATGCAAAATATTCTATGACCTATGCTATGGCTATCAACAAAAACTTGAGTCATGTGCAAAAATATTCTGTGACATATGCTGTGGCCATTTGAAAATAACATGGGATTATGAACAAAATCGTGAGCCATGTGCAATATATTCTGTGACTTGTGATGTGACCATTTGAAAATAACACGTGACTATTAACGAAAAATATGATACATGAGCCTTATCATGTTATCAATCATTATAAATAAATAACAATGCGTTGTGACTTGTGACCTGAACTGCGACTTATGACTTGTGACCTGGGCTGTGACTTGTGACCCGAGTTGTCGTCGGAATATTCGTCGAAGTTGAAACAATTGTCGGAATCGTAGCAATCGTCGGAATAAATTAACGGCGGAATGGTCACCTGAATAGTTATCGGAATCGGAGCAGTCGTCGAGAACGCTCGTCGGAGTAGTCGCCGGAACGATTGCTGGAATCGGAGTAGTCGCCGGAACAATCGTCGTAATGGCGGGGGTGGTGGAGGTGGGTGGGTTAATTATATTAAATATATATTTTTTTATCTTTTTATATATTTATATATAAAAAAATATATAAATATATATGTGTATGTATATGTCAAAAATCTGATTTTTAAAATGATATGAATTTTTCCCTTTTTTTTAAAATTACACAGAAACCTAGTTTTTAAGTTTCCATTTCAATAATTAAGTACAAAAATTTCCTTTTAAAATTAGGTGCACCCCACTTCATACACTATCTACCCAAACCAAAAAAATATGTGATCAACTCTCTCTCTCTCATAATTGACCATCATCACCAACTCGGGCCACCATCACCATCACGGCATCACCATCACTGGAAAGCAACTATCCGAGTATCCTCTAGTCTATACCCTACCCAATTCACACCAACCCACATATCATTTTCCCCCATTTTAACATGTCCACGCCCAACTCATCTCTGCCACTGCATGTCGCCCATCGTCATCGCCACCACTCTCACTAGGATACATATCAAGTTGTCGACGGCAAAACCCTCAGTTAGTGCTGCTACATCTAAAGGTGAGCCAGTGCTTCAGTCCCCTATCTATCACATTCTCTCTATCATTGGCAACAACCTAATCGACGCAACCCATAATTCAACCATGAGCCACTGCTTTAGTCTCATCTCTATTGTGTCGCCATCGCCAATCGACAAAACACTATAGTTAGATGAGACTGTTAGTGACTTAGTGGTGCACGACGGCGCATCCGTCTGGAATGGGGCCGTTGTGGTGGGGTGTCGCGACAAGTGGTGGTGGTATATTGGAGGTGATAATGGTGGAGTTGAGGTGTAGATAAAGTTCAATGGTTGTGGACCATGTTCACGTGGCGATGGTAGTTATGGTGCAATGGAAATGGAGGTAGTGATAGTGGTTGTTGTGGTGGTGTGGGTTGTAGATGTTAGGTGCTTGCGACAATTTGGGTAGGTTGATGGTTGTGGGGTGAGGTGAGGTGAAGAGTGATCGTATCCATTTAATTGGGTAATTATGATTGGTTAATTAAGTAATGTGTGACTAATAAATAATTTGTAATTTAATTAAATTCATGAATTGCGATTAAATATATAATTGTGACCCACCGACCGTGTCCTTTTATTTGTTACCCTATGTCATGTGATTAGTATATAATTATGACAAAAAAATTATATTAGTGAGCCGATTAATTAAATTATGTCACGATTTTATAAGAGGCCACGTAATGTCACCACCTAATTTTTGAAAAAAAAAAAAAAACATTCACAAGTTTTTTGTTTGTGAAAATATATTTTAAAACCTTTTAAGTTATGAAATTTTCTTAAAATTGTAGTCTCTTCCAATTCTTGTTTATAAATTTAATATTTTATTTTAAAGATTCTTAATTATATAAATTAAATAAAAATGTATTATTAGTTATATTTAGTTATAAATAATTTTAAAAACAAAAAAGCTACATTACACTATCTTCATACATAAATATAATAATAAAAAATAATTTGAATTTATTTATTTGCACATCATTTTTTGCCACATTTGTTGACATTCCATGCTGTCAGAAAACTGTTGCAAAACAAATATATATATATATATATATATATTTAAACTGTTCAATAACAGAATGTCATGTGACATTCGTCAAGCAAATTATACACTAAGATGTACGACAAGCACTGCTAGAATAATTTTATTTGTCCCTGACCTCATCGCTCTCTTACCAAGGATTTTGGCCCCATTCCTGAATCAGGGAATCGAGGTGGTCCAGTATGATTGAAAAATTAATATCCCTTTGCCATCCTTATTGATGCCACTTTAAAGCAGTGTTCTAAAATGCGTAATGCATTGCGATGCGTCGAGATCGAGAATC
>CAIGRS010242580.1:0-10152 GCA_903798395.1 Fraxinus floribunda
CATGTGCAGCGCAACCTGTTTTTTGTCCTGACCTTGTATTAAAACAAAGATGAATGGGCACACCATGTAATTAGCTCAAGAAAATTTGTTAATTTAAACAGGCAAAACGACATTTCCACGTACAACTATAACATTTTTACACATCAAAAACTTAAAAGAATTAAATAAATCGATAATTCGACTAGCACACTAGAGAAAACAAATGCATTGTCCCTCAGACATTCAGCATATATTATGTTCTCAAGAAAAATGGGAGAATATCTGAATATGCATATCAGCATGGCAATGAGTTTAAGGAGTGCGACTCCTTTCCAACTTCAGCTCATGCCCTCTTGCTCAGGAATCTCTCTGTATCATGTGTAGGAGGTTTTGGACAATCTCAGACATTGGTGGCCTGAATTCTGGCTCGTGCTGTCGAGCAAAAGGAAGACATATAAATGAACAAGCTATTCCTTCTTTGAGAAATTCTGCAACTCATTTATGCATCAACTTTGCAGCTAAACACACTTAACATGCTAAATAAGTCTTGGATATTTTATACAAAACATTTCGATTTCATCCTTAATAATTAAGCGAAACACACTGAACGTCTGAACTTCTACATTGATGCATTATTGTCAGTTAGGCCAGTTTAATTATTTCTTCTCTTTTCTATTACTGAAGTGTTTTTTTAAATGCATACGATTAGCTAATTCGTATAGAGACATAATGGAGGTTCTGCATTGTTGAGCAAAAAGAGCTGGGGTGGCTATGAATGCTGTTGTGCCTCCATCAAGTTCCTTGGTTTGAAGTGGAATCAACGTCTTTTGTGGTCAAGAATGAATGCTGCATTTTTTATGACAATTGTGCTTGCAATTGCAGGACGTAAGGAGGGGGAGGGGCACTCCACAGGTGTGGTGGTGGTGAAGGGTGACATGGGCAGGGGGGTTGATTGGGGAGAGCAGCTGACCGTGGGATAATTATTTTCTCAACCAAACTCACCAAGTGATTTTTTATCAGTCTTGGAATGTATCCGTAGTTTGGGACTCACTACATAAATTTCCGGTGTTGCCAAGAAATAATGAATTCTAATCACCTGAAGAACAGACATCGACCGTAGTTTTCCCTATCAAAATATAGCACAAAGCCAAACAATCATACTTGCTCTTGCAAAGAAAAGAAGGCCCTCTCACACTCAGTTTCCTTTCTCAAATCATATCGGTTGATTTTGTAAAAAGCAGTTGAAAACAAGAAGTGAGAATGAGAAACTTACCTGAATACACAAAGAAATTATATCAGCAAGCCGAGATAAAGACTTTGAAGGATAAGAGCCATTTAGAGAATGATCAACCATTCTAGATAATGCGTCAATATCATGAAGCCGTGGAATTGCCCATCTGACGAGATATTGCTCTCCACGGGGGCGCAACCTGTGTTTGTGCGTATTAGTTAGTTTCTTCTAACCTATAATCGAGATAGCAAATAATTTTAATTTTTCCAAAAATTTAGCTGAGAAGAAGCAGTTTCAACTTATCAGACATGATATTTTCACAAATATTCTAACCTGTCATAAGATTTTCGCCCAGTTAGAAGTTCTAACATCACAATTCCAAAGCTGTAGACATCGCTCTGGTAGGTATAGCTTCCTAATTCAAGTTCTGGGGCCCCATAACCATGACCTTGCAACTAATGTATATACATTGATGTCAATAAATGTTCAAGTAGATTGAGCAAATGTATGGATTTTATAGCAGGTGCATAATCCAAGAAGCTCTGGATACCACAATGCTAAAAACATTTTCGCTTCTATTAACATTAGTAGCATATAATAAATTAAATCTTCAATAAAATTCAGCACCAAACATCTGATATCCCCTTTCCAGCCAAAATTATTCTCACAGCTCTCCATGTGGAAGGTGCTTAGCAAGGAGTTCTTTGTTTTCCCTTTTATTATGGACAATAATGAGTAACATTCTATGAGATGAAGTAAGACTAAACCAACCAAAAACGTGTGAATAGATATCAATGAATTAAAAAATCTAATTCAGAGATATTAAGTCGAGACTTTACCTGATTCATGGAATCAGATGGCAGCAGCGGAGCCAATCCACAATCAGAAACTCGCACAGTAAGCCCATCATCTATGAGAATATTAGCAGACTTGAAGTTCTGGTGCACAATAGGTGGCTGACACGTCTCATGCAAATACCTTTCAGAAAACAGTAAGACTCAGTCTCCAAAAGCTTTGAAGTTCAAGAAATGGACATCGAAACATTTGTTTTGTAGAACAGCCAAGAGGGGAAGCGACTAAAACAAGCAAAAGTGGGTTGAGAATTGTACTAGTCTTTGACCAACACACAAAAATGTACAAGAAAACTTCAAAACCGAGAGCATGTTTAGCTAAGCTTAAAATGGTGAAGTAACTTATTGTCTCCTTTTAAAAACTAACTTTTTATTTATTTTGAAGTTATTTTTTTTAATTTTTTATTTTTAAGTATAACTCATACATTTCTGTAAAAAAAGGAAAAAAAAGTAACTTATTTCCAACTCTGACTAATATAAAGTTTATTTATTTATTAAATATGAGAACACTTTTGAAGCTTAGCCATACATGCTCTTACTTATCACACAAACTATGTTCATTTTGGTCAATATGCTGAGTTCAACAATCAACATACTCCAGGGCTCTTGCAGCTTGAAGTGCCAAATGCATCCGAGCATTCCACGAAAGCTTTTTATTGATCTCAACATCCAAGTGTAGTGCTTCGTAGAGCGTCCCAATTCTGCAATAGTTATACACAAGCAGAAGTTGTCCATGCTCCAGACAGTAACCTACGAGTTCCAGTATATTTGCATGTTGAAGTTTAGAGATATTTGACACTAGCTCAAGGAATTTTCGATCACTCAAATGTCTAGAAGCCACTGTGTTCAATTTTTTGACAGCCAGGACCTGGAGATGAGTGTAAAGCAATATCAGGGAGTTGAAACAACTTTTGCAATATACCATGACAATGTAGTACACAAATATTTTCACACTAGTCCTGTTATCAAAAAATTGATAAGCTGGGCCATGACAATGACTGATATACAGTTTTATCTCATCCAACCGTCATTAGCAATACCTGTAGTTATATCTAAATCTCAATTCACCAACTAAAAATATTCAAGTACAGAGTAAAATCTAAATCGCATGACATGAACCCAAGATTGTAAAAGTGCTACTCAATCAAGTCATTGAATAATCTTGTCAAAGTAAATAATCATCTTATGCCAATTGATTAAAACTAGAAAACAAGAATGACAGCAGTAAAAAGAAATAAATTCCACTCCATTAGCAGGAAGCCAGTTAAATCAGAAGATGATTACCTTTCCTCCAGGAAGCTCAGCTTTGTAAACTGTTCCAAGCGTGCCTTCCCCAATTAAATTTTCTGGAGAAAAGCTCTTCGTATACTGTTGAAGAGATGCAATGCTAAAGAACTTAACAGAGTCAACACGATTAGAAGCATGTTCCCTTGAGGTTAATGGAGAAAAAATTGGATCTGCATCAATTCTTTCAGCAGGGAGAAGTGGAAGAGGATGTGAACGTGGACGTTGCTGCGTATAATCCAAACTTGTTATATCTATACTGTGATCTTTTTTCTGATTTTGCACTGCAGTCTTTCTTTTACTACCTCCAAAAGAATGCTGCAAATCCCCTTCTTTTGGTTCTGCTCACGGGCCTCAAAAGATCATTCATTGAAGTAAGGAAATAATAACTCAAAAAAATCGTATAATGGCAACAAGCATAAGCAATAATTGTATAGAAAGCGTGAATTGACCTCTCTCTACATGGTAACGAGGCTTTGGCAGATACTGGTCTCGTCTGCTAGTCTGATGGTGGATGCCAAGTGCTCCCATTTCATACTTTTTTGAGGTTTTCTCTTTTAATTTCCTCCTTTTACAACATTTGAACATGAGAACACATAGCCCCAAAGCTAGTAATACAACTGCCAACAATCCAGCAACAGAAATCCACGGAACACTTTTTGTTGTACTTTTCTTTCCTTCCCTTTCAAATTGTGGTAAGTGGGATGCTGATGGTCCATTTGCTTGTTTTGTAGGATCCAGATGAGGAGAAGGTGCCATAGAAGGGGGAAATGAAGGAGGTGATGCTGGTGAAGGTATTATCGTAGTGTTAAAGGGGTTACCTCCTCGACTGCACCACAAATTGAAAATTTTACAAAGGCTACACCATAATTCAAAAGGCAGAGAATACGTGCCATAAGTTCCATATGGAAAGGCATTGCTAAATGAAAAAGAAATTAACTCTATGTTTCACCTGAAATCAGGAATACTGAGCAACTTCTCGGGTATAGGTCCAGAAAACAGATTATTTTCTATGTTCCTATAGAGCAAAGAAAGCGTCAGACTATCTAACAATAAATTGAGGCAGAGGGAAATTTTCAAACTATCAAATTTCACTTATAAATATAAGTACAAAGCTCTGAGGGGAAGATCTTGAAGAACATCCAGGGTTCCAGTAAGCCGATTGTTCTGCAAATGCCTGCAACCAAGAGAAATTATTAAATTAAAAAGGAAAATATCTTATATTTGAAGAGATGCGAAGACCTTCAGCAGAATATCATGAGTTTATCAGTTTATGGTCCAGTTTTACCATATGCATTCAATTTCGAGTACCATTCTTTCTAAGTAAACAACAATGTAAACTATCAATTGCCATAAAACTTTCCCGAGCCAAAATAATCGACATTAATAGCAAGAAAATATGGTGGTAATAAGAAATGCAAATGGTTCAATTTTCATCCATATCAGCCTTTCAAAATAGATTAACATTATACAAATAAGCTCGTGCAAAAAGAGGATTTTTCTACTAAAACCCCAATCTAACTCAATGGTTCATTAGTTGCAAAAGTTCATCATGGAACATTTAGTAATTTGTCTCACATATTATGCAACACATGCAATTTCTTACAGCGTAGTAAGAGATGACAAAATTCCCATTGAAGGAGGCAGCTGACCAGACAAACTGTTTCCTGACAAATCCCTGCATTGTCATTTTCATTTAAGTAAACAAATATTCTTCAATCAAATTTATGGGAGATACCGCGGCATCTTAATAGAATGCTTACACGTTGATCAAACCCTTAAGCTGTTGAAAGGCATCTGGAATTGCTCCAGTTAAATTATTGTTGTTCAGAGACCTGAGAAGGATAATGGTTTAAAAATCAGTAGACAATCATGGCATTGCTTGGTACAGAGAATTAGATAGTACTGGACATTATTAAACAAGAAAAATAAGCTAAAATCTGATTTATTATAATTTCCAGTTATTAGGGAATTTGTACCAAATATGCACAAATGGTCTCATTGTACACATCAATGACAGCAAAACCGAGCAGGCATAAGATAATGATACTAAACAGAACTTACAAATCAGTAAGTTGGTCTAAGGAGGATAGATTATATGGGATGCTTCCACTGAGCTGATTACCTGAGAGAAAACTAGCGTTTGTGGTTTTGAGGGAGGGACGGGGCATTATCAGACATTACAAAATCAAAATGTTAGGTGATGAACCTCCTAAAAACAGTCAATAAAGTTTGATTAAATCAGCTAGCTAGTTCGTGGAAGCCAGTCAAGGCCGAAAAAACGTACAAGCTCCTCATAGTGATAGGAAAGTTGGATGGTATGCTGCCCCCAATATGGTTGTTGCTTAGATCTCTGCTTTTAGGAAGATAAAAGTTTTCATGAGGCTCCAATTAGAAAATAATTGCCAATTAGAACAAAACATCATTCAGGGAGTAATTGAACATGATGAACTTAATTGACAGATGCACTTACATTTGTATAATCGAGGAAAACGATCCCAAGTCTTCACTCAGTTCACCTCCCAAATTTGCGCCATTTAAAATGCTATCAATAACAGAACACATAAATTCAATCCAAAAGGCCAGAGAATCATCACGTCCAGTATTGAAACAGCAAGAACGTATCGTACATAGAGGTTATGTTGGAATTGACACACAGTACTCCTTGCCAATTCTGTCCGCAAGGGTCACCCCCAAAGGGAATCCAATTAGGAAGGGGAGGGAAGCCCAGAGAAGCATATAAACTGTTTATTGCAAAAACTAACAGAAAACCAAAGAAACAAAAAAGGATCAATGTTATATATATTACCTTTTATCACATAATACACCATTTACAACACACATTGATGAATGTCTGAAATAAAGAGTATAAAGAAAGGTTTTTCATGCTTTACCATCACGAGGGTCAGTGAAACCAGAAACATATGGCTCTGCAAAGATCACCAAAAGCACAAAAACACAAGAACGAATCTTCCAATCGAAACAGCCCATCATCAGTTATGGCCGCCCAAAAACTCAAAATTTGTTCTTTTTGATCTCTCTTTCCTTTTTCTTAACAAAACAGTCAGCAGAATCCTTCAAGAACCTGAAATTTAAAGCGAATCAGAGAATCAAACAAAGCCGGCAATTTGAAAACAAATCTTTCTTGAATTCACTCAAATTAAAAACAAAAGCCTACATGTCCGAAAAAAAAAAAAATTCAAAACTGTGCAGCGGAAGAATACATGTACGACACTTCATTAAAGCTAGTCAAGCACAAAACCCCATGTTAGTGGAAAATTCAAAAGGCATAAAGACCACACCTTTTATCAGTAACATAGCAAAAATTTAACAAAAACAAGCAATGAAACAACTTACAGAATAAATGAAAATGATGCTCAAACAGTCAACTGTAGAGGGTATAAAAGGTGGCTTGCTCTGTTTCCTGCTATTTTTTCTTCAAAAAGTGGCGAAGAATAATAACAGTAGTTAAAAGTTTTTGTCTGCAAGTATATTTTTCTGTATGTATATCTTTACCGGACAATTTATGCAGTAATTCTTGTGTAATTGTATTTTTTAAATTTAATTTGAGAAACGGAAACATTTGTATTCCGTTGAGCTATGATGTGACGCGTCAAATTTTTGGGCTCCGACTCCGTTGAAAATCAAGACCCCTACTACTACTAATTATTTATTCAATCACGCCTATGTACCTGAGCAACTTTCACATAATGCTCACATGAGTGGGCTCCGTGCATAATTTTTTTTTAGGATTAAGCTACTCTACCAGGTTAATTTTTTCTTCAAAAAGTGGCGA
This sequence comes from Fraxinus floribunda, assembly GCA_903798395.1. Lineage (NCBI taxonomy): Eukaryota > Viridiplantae > Streptophyta > Magnoliopsida > Lamiales > Oleaceae > Fraxinus > Fraxinus floribunda. Next base: position 7,142 of record CAIGRS010242580.1, read on the forward strand.
AGATAATAATAACAGCAGTTAAAAGTTTTTGTCTGCAAGTATATTTTTCTGTATGTATATCTTTTCCGGACAATTTATGCAGTAATTCTTGCGTAATTGTATTTTTTAAATTTAATTTGAGAAACGGAAACATTTGTATTCCGTTGAGCTATGATGTGACGCGTCAAATTTTTGGGCTCCGACTCCGTTGAAAATCAAGACCCCTACTACTAATTATTTATTCAATCACGCCTATGTACCTGAGCAACTTTCACATAATGCTCACATGAGTGGGCTCCGTGCATAATTTTTTTTTAATACATGGAGGATCCATCCACGTGAGAATTCTGGTGAACCTCTATAAAAATAATTTCTGTCCATAGAGAAACATTAGATCCGTTTGATTACAAATATGAAAAATTGGTGAAAAAAAAAAAAAAAAATCTAGGGAATTGAGTTTCCTATAAAATGTTTTATTGAAAATTGTAATTAATTGCGTTTGATTGATATAATTTTCTAACTGAAAAATTTTGAAAGTTTGATATCCGTTTTGACTTTATTTTTCATGAAAATTATCCATTAAAGTGATAATTTCTTTTACCATTGATCTAGAATTTGCTTCACTTGTCAATAAAAAAAATTCAAAAAATTTTAAAAAAATTTATCATATCGAATATCATTCGTTTGACTTTGTTTTGCATGAAAATTGTCAATAAAAAGTGATAATTTTTTTGTTTTATCTTGAGGTCTATAATTTTTCTCAATTGAAAAAAAAAAAAAGTCTATAATTTTTCTCAATTGCGAAAAAAAAAAAAAACTGAAAAATGAAAAATGAAAACCCACCTAAAAGGTGGGAAAACAATTTCAACAAAATTAAGAAAATGTGAACGTGTGAGAGAGTGGGAAAAATTTTCCATGAAAAATTTCTACTATCAAACAGGGCAAAAGCTTGAAAATGGAAAAAGAATTCCTAATTTTAGGAAAAATTAAGGGTATCAAACATGCCCTTAATTCATTAGTGGTTTTTTTTATCCGTTTTATAATTTATGTTTCATTAGTGTGAATTGATTTCAACTGGTTTGACCCTCATTAAATTAAATTTTATGTTTCTATTTTCTATTTTTCACCGTACAATCTTTCATAAAATAATATAAAACAAAAATCGAAATTTTTTCTTCATTTTTCAACTACTCATTCTTCAAAAAATTTTTATCACCCATTATAATTTGAAATAATGAAGGCCAAACGGGGCTTATTAAGGCATGGTTTTTTTATATATCTTTAGAATTTAGTAGTAATTTAAATTTTTGTTATTGAGTATTAAGCTCTGTTAGGTGGGGATTAAAATTAATTTTTTAATAAATTTTGATAAAAAAAAATGATAAAATATGTGGTTGAACAGTTATGGTCCAATAAAATATGTGATTAAAATTAATTGTTAACTTTAATTCATATTAAAATTTGAATTTGAATTTATGTCTGATAAATGAAGTATTTGACTATTTTCAGTAGTGATAACAAAAAATTTCGTCCATCCAGAACTTGTCTTGTGAAGAATAAAAAAAAAACAATTAACTACAAATAATAATTAAAAAAAAATAGTTAATTGAGAATTTTTGAAAAAAAAAAAAAAATTTAACGGGACAAGCCCGCACCCCGAACCCGTCCCGACCCGTTTAAGGTGATTTGAAAAAAAAAAAAAAAAGGGCAGCAAACGTGCACCCGCCACGTCTAAGGCGGGGCGGGGTGTCCCTGTCCTGAACCCGTCCCGTTACCATCTTTAGTTAGCAGCACTAACACTTTTATTTAATTATGTCGAACTATGTGTCCTTCTCTGCACTCAAATTTTTCATGTTGTAATTTGCGGTTTGCTGAATACCTCCCGTGTATTAAACAACGACTGTGTTGCACGATCAGAAAAAAATCTTTAGAAATGCAACAGACCACTCACATAAGGGTGAGGTTAGCGCATTTTTGTTTTTTTTTTTTTTTAACGGTGAAATTCTTGTTATTTTTTCTGTACAAATAGCTAAAGTGATTAAACAAATCAGAAATGACAACCCTTGGTGATGTTGACGGCATAGAATTTTGGTACCCGTCATCATACATTTTTGTAATGATTGTTATTCTTTTTCGAACAACGTGCAATTTTGATAATTGATGATGCAATTTGGTAATATCATAACTATGCGTTAGTGTATTGGGTTCCAAAAGTGTGTGATTTCTTTTCGCGCTGCAAATNTTTTTCGAACAACGTGCAATTTTGATAATTGATGATGCAATTTGGTAATATCATAACTATGCGTTAGTGTATTGGGTTCCAAAAGTGTGTGATTTCTTTTCGCGCTGCAAATTTGTCTGTATAATATGATTTCTTTCCATGCTTTATTAATATAATCAAATCATGCCAGATTTAATTCATGTTGTTATTTGGTAATTCATGCTGTAATTTAACTTATGTATGATAACTAATATTTAATCTGATTATATATTTTTAGATATTCTCTTATAAATTTTAAATTAATAATTTATCACGTTGTTTCTGAAATAACACAATATTATGTTAATATTCTAGATATCTACAAATAATTTGTTGTTGTTCCTGAAGTAACACGACATTATAATTAGAGCTGGCCGTGGGTCGGTTCGGTTCGGGTTTTTTCGGTTCCAAAATTTTCGGGTATTTAATAAATGGAACCGTCGGGTCCAAATATAATTATGGAACCGTTCGGGTTCGGTTCCGTTCGGTTCCATGCCATAATTAAATTTTTTTTAACATTTACAATAACACTACAATAGGGCGGCCGTGGGTCGGTTCGGTTCGGGTTTTTTCGGTTCCAAAATTTTCGGGTATTTAATAAATGGAACCGTCGGGTCCAAATATAATTATGGAACCGTTCGGATTCGATTCCGTTCGATTTGGTTCGGATCTGTTCGGTTCCATACCATAATTAAATTTTTTAACATTTACAACAACACTACATAAATACAACTAATGACATTTTCATTCGTAACTTTTACAAATATTTTGC
>CAIGRS010242596.1:0-16789 GCA_903798395.1 Fraxinus floribunda
TTAAAAGAAAAAAAATGGTAATTTTGTATTATATATATATAAAATTTTAAAAAAGTAAAAATAAAAACTTATTTTTTAAAAACATTACTTAGATAAATAAATTAAAATAAAAAATTATTGAAAAAAAAAACATTTTTACAATAAAATAAAAACTTATTTAAAAAATTTTACTTAGAAAAATAAAAAAATAATAATAAAAAGTTATTTTAAAAAAATGTTCTTTAAAAAAATACAATAAAATGAAAATTATTTTAAAAGTTCTCTTTTAAGTTTTTTTTTTTTTTTAAATAAGTTTTTATTTAAATTTCTTTTATATATATAATGTAAAGTTACCGTTTTACTCCTTTTAAAATTAATGAAAATTGTAAAAAGAAGTTGATTGACTATGGTGAAATGTTATATGAAATTGGATGACCATAGTAAGACGTTATATGAAATTTGATGATCTTGGTGTTTAAAATTAATGAAGATGGTAAAAAGAAGTTGAATGACTATGGTGAAATGTTATATGAAATTGGATGACCATAGTGAAGCGTTATATGAAATTGGTTGGTCATAGTAACACTAAATATAAAACTGAGTGACCATGATGATACAAAGTCAAGTTGAATGGCCATGTAGACACCAAATTTAAAGTCAGGTGGCCACTAGTGAATTTAACCCTAAAAAAGAATGAACAAACATGACACCCTCACCCCACCCCCCCCACCCACACACACTTCCACAGTTGCCGGCGTACCCTTCCTTCGTTTACTATTATTTTCGTTGACGAACACAAACAAGAATGATAAAAATCCCATTTCTTGTACACTTCTGAGTTTTTTTTGTTTTGTTTTGTTTTTTTTTTCTCTCCTTTGAAAATTGTAATACGAACACGGATAAGAATATATGTATAGGCCCTTTACATAACAAAAAATGAGTCAATTTGCTGGAAGAAGAAAAACAAACCAAACTTTTCTCTCCCGTCTTTTGGGTCATTTCTTGGCTTGATCTAATTCTTGACTTAGTGTTTTGTCATTTGTTCATCTTGTGATCACCAAGTAAGACACTGTGAATTGTTAATTTTTCCAGCATTTCAAACACAGCCCATACACGAGTGTTTAAATAGTTTGGATCTCTAAGTTTGTTTTACTTCCTGATTGGATTCCCTTTTACTCTTCACTTTATTTAGTGTGGAATTAAAGTGTATTCTTTTAGGAATTAAATTGTTTATGAGTGACGAGACTGCTAATATGGCTCATTTGGCTTATTCTGAATCAATGTCTGAAAGCTCACAGCATGGTCAAGGTGTGCAATTTGTGCCATTTAAGACCTCTACAGGTTCACTGAGGGTGTTGTTGTTGCATGGGAATTTGGATATATGGGTGAAAGAAGCCAAAAACCTGCCAAATATGGATTTATTCCACAAGAGTCTAGGTGACATATTTGGAGGATTTCCTGCAAGTTTTAGCAGTAAAACAGAAGGGAACCCATCTAAGAATACAAGTGATCCTTATGTCACAATTTCAGTAGCCGGTGCTGTAATTGGTAGGACTTTTGTGATTAGTAACACTGAAAATCCTGTTTGGATGCAGCATTTTTATGTTCCGGTTGCACATTATGCTGCAGAAGTGCACTTTGTGGTTAAAGACAGCGATGTTGTGGGCTCACAGATTATGGGGGCTGTTGGAATCCCTGTGGAGCAGATAATTGCAGGGGATAGAGTTGAGAGTACTTTTCCGGTACTTAATGGAAGTGGGAAGCCATGTAAAGCAGGGGCTGTTTTGAGCCTGTCCATTCAGTATACTCCAATGGAGAAAGTGCCCCTCTATCATGGTGGGGTAGGATCAGATCTTGGGTATCAGGGCGTGCCTGGTACATATTTTCCTCTTAGGAGAGGAGGAAACGTAAAACTTTATCAAGATGCACATGTGCATGATGATTCCCTTCCAAAGTTGTTGCTGGCGAATGACACATTGTATCAGCATGGACATTGCTGGCGTGATATTTACGATGCAATTAGTCAGGCTCGTCATTTGGTTTACATTACAGGTTGGTCTGTTTACCATCTAGTTCAACTAGTTAGGGATGATCCAAATGCAACTCATAGCACTTTGGGAGAGATCCTGAAAGTCAAGTCTCAAGAAGGTGTGAGGGTCTTGCTCCTTGTATGGGATGATCCTACTTCTAGGAGTATTTTAGGGTATAAATCGGTAAGAAGCAACCGTTATAGTTTTCTTTCTGTTAAATTCATTGAATATATGACATGTTATAGTTCTAGATTACTTCTCATAAATAGAGAAGTTGGTGTTTCCCTTTTCTGAATGATCTATGCATAAAACCTTTAGCCATAGAACTCAAGTGTAGTGACATCGTTTTAATTAATGCAACTTGGACTTAAAATGAGCGTTCAGGTTTGATCAAATAAGGAATTACTCAATTTTCATTTTCACTTCTAGATAGATGTGGTTATCTTTGAGCTTAATCCTATAAACATGCAGTATAATTAAGATTTGCTTTCCGGTAATCCTCTGCAGGCTGTCTGTGTTGAAGGGTGTTTGTGATACATATATCTAAGAGAATGTTTGGGAACTGTTTATGAAACAATTTAAATTATAAATAAATAGAAAAGAGTGGTGGATAAGTGGGTAGTAATTGAGGGTCCTTAAAATGTGTGGATAAAAAGTGGTTTGAGTGTATAAACAATTTATAAATATGAGCCAAACATAGGCTATATTAATAGCAAAGTGGTTTTTCTATATTGATGCATATGAGACAACTTAAGAACTTAATGAAATTGAGTGTCATGCAAAAATAGGGTTTTTTTTTGACTGATTGGCACCTGGAGAGGGTGATAGATTTATAACATATTTGTTCAATTACTATAGCATTTTTGTTCAGCAGCTATATCATCTTAATTTATTCTTCTCACTTTATCATATTCTATGACATTCAGGATGGGGTAATGGGCACAGGCGATGAAGAAACTAGACGCTTTTTTAAGCATTCATCGGTGGAAGTGCTGCTATGTCCACGATCTGCTCAGAAAGGCAGCTGGGCAAAACAGCAGGTTGGCTGTTCTTTGATATTCTCTTTGCAAATACAAGACTTGATTCTAATAATTTATTTTCTGAAAAATGCCCTTTGTCTCTCAATTCCTTGACATTGCCTTAATGTTCAAATCCCAGTAAATAAAATGGCAGCTAGAAGAGTGTTTCTGAATATGTATATATGTGTGTGGGGGTGGGTGGGTGGGAGGGTGGGTGTGAGTGTGCATGTTTATTTGGGAATACAAGTTACAATTTGTCAGTTGAGTGATTATTTGAGATTAGAAATCACTCTGAAAGCCAGCCCTTCCTTTGGACTAGGCTTGAGGTTGGGTCCTTAATCACATTACTGGGTTATCAAAATGCATGAATATTTCAATTATCTATTCTATGTAATGGCGGAGCTGTAGCACATGTATCTGTGACCTCATGCTAAATGTCAGCCTTCTCCTATGGAAGCATGAGGTTAGATCTGCTCTCTTCTTGAGTTTGTATGTGCCGAATTGAAGGCAAATGCAATTATTCGCTTGAAAGTGCAAAGAATTCTTTGGATGATATTCTGTTTTCTTGATTTATGCATCCTATTGTTCTCTTCTTGGTGTTTTATGTTACTGAATATAATAAGCCCCTTAAGGAATTTTATTTATTTTTTCCTGTCAGGAAACTGGAACAATCTATACTCATCATCAGAAAAGTGTCATAGTAGATGCTGATGCAGGTAACTTCAGGAGAAAGATCATTGCATTTGTTGGAGGCCTTGACTTGTGCAAGGGGCGCTATGATACTCCCCAGCACCCAATTTTCTGTACGCTAGAAACTGTTCACAAAGAGGATTATCATAATCCCAATTTTACGGTATTTTTTCCTTTTACATCTTTATATTTTTCTGCGTTTCCCTTCTAGTTATAATTTTTCCAAACGTGTACACCAGTTTTGGTTAACGGAGCTAGCCTAATGAGTTAATACATAAAAGTAAGCTAATATTTTCATCATTTTACTTTTCACTGTCTTTCCTCTTATGCCTATCACGTTTTAAGTAAACAGGGTCCTGCAGTTGGCTGTCCAAGAGAACCATGGCATGATTTACACTGTAATATCGATGGTCCAGCTGCATATGACATCCTAAAAAATTTTGAGGAGCGTTGGTTAAAGGCCTCAAAACGCCACCGGATTCAGAAGATGAAAGCTTCCCATGATGATGCTTTGCTTAAGCTTGAAAGGATTCCCGACATATTAGGAATAGAGGAGACTGCCTGCCTACAAGAAGATGATCAAGAAGTCTGGCATGTCCAGGTATGATCAATTGTACTTTCATTTTCTTTTTAGTCCAATTTTTTGAACTAATTTTGTTAAATTTGATAGGTTTTTCGCTCAATAGACTCGAACTCTGTTAAAGGTTTCCCCAAAGATCCAAAAGAAGCTACAAACAAGGTGAAATAATGTTTGACCGTAACCTTTTATTATCTCTCAGAATAGAGCATGTTTGGTTGAGCTTAAAACAAACTAAAGTTACTTTTGTTTCTATGCAAGTTTGGATTAAGTTACCTTTTCTTAATTTTAAGCGCAACAAGTTATTCTGTCAGTAACTCACTTTCATACAAGTACTCTATTTCCAGTTTTGATCATTATTTTTTTTATTTTTTATTTTGAACTTAGTTAAAATTTTAAGCGTAGCCAAACATGCTATAGTCTCGATTATCTGAGCTAATATCTCGTCTACATTTCAATAGAACCTGGTATGTGGGAAGAATGTACTAATAGACATGAGCATACATTCAGCATATGTGAAGGCAATTCGTGCAGCCCAGCATTTCATTTACATCGAAAACCAGTACTTCCTTGGGTCATCATACAATTGGAATAATTACAAAGACTTGGGTGAGGAACTCAAATCTTTTATAATAAATTGGAAAGGATTGAATATAATTATTTCCTTAGCAAAATATGTATATTTATCAACTTAGAACCAAAGAATTACTAAATAGCTGTTGCAAAGGTTGGGATTCGTTTTCTCTTGTTTACTCATAGATCAAGAACACGAGACGAAGGTTTCATGAACTTCTTATTAATTGCAGGTGCAAACAATTTAATACCAATGGAAATTGCTCTAAAAATTGTGAATAAAATTAGAGCAAAGGAGAGGTTTTCAGTATACATTGTTGTTCCAATGTGGCCAGAGGGTGTTCCTACCAGTACTCCCACTCAAAGGATTCTCTTTTGGCAGGTAGATTCCAACTACCACTGAAAGTAATAGAATTTGCTAACCTATTCTTTTTCATGAAATGATAACCATTTATATTAGCCTCTTACGAAGGTTCAGTTCAAATTCAGCTGAAGAATTTTTTATTTTGTTTTATTTTTTTTGATAAGTCGTTTGTTGAACTAAATTGTCATATCATGGAATGAGGATCTGATTCAAACTTTTGTATGACACTCCTACTTTTACATCAAGATCACAAGTGTGTGTGGAAATACAGTTACAAAATTGTGCATAAATCTGCCTTTTGAATTTCATTTCAATGAACCTACAGTTACATTTTTGCTAATCTTGGAAATGGTTAGAAATTCATTTTTGTTATCAGCTGACACGAAGAGAGCAAAAAATAATTTGTTACTTAATAGAACATGTTGAACAATTTTATGTATTAACGTCTGTAGAAAATTTCCTAAAATTTCCTTTTCAAAGTTTACACTTGTCAAACTGAATTGCCTTTCATGTATCCACCTGTTTCCAGGATGTCCATTGCAGAAATCTGCTACTTTATCGCTCATATGTCAAGTATTATGTCGTGCTACAATATGAAATTTTTTGGAATAAAGAACAATTTTGCTCTACTTTTGTTGTCGTTTCTTCTTTTTCTTTTCTTTTTAATTTTGAGGAACATGCTACTCAAATGGCTTTTTCTTATCGTGGAACTGAAATGATCATATTCCTGTCTTCATTTTCCTTGGTATTTTTAACTGATTGGTAGTTTTTCTTTTATGTATTTCTGTTGGCGTTAACTTAAGTGAGATATTTTCATCTCCACAGCATAATACAATGCAAATGATGTATGAAACCATATACAAGGCTTTAGTAGACGTAGGGCTTGAGAATGAGTATGAACCTCAAGATTATTTAAATTTCTTTTGCCTTGGGAATCGTGAGGCTCAAGACATTGGAAGCTCAAATGTTAAAAGTTCTGGAGGAAACGCACCACAAGTACAACTCTCTCGACTACTTCTGAAGTTTCATTTTATATGTCTCATAAAAAAGCCTTATGTAACATGTTTCATTACATAGGCACTAACTCGAAAAAACCAACGATTCATGATTTATGTCCACTCGAAAGGAATGATAGTGGATGATGAGTACATCCTAATGGGATCGGCAAACATCAATCAACGTTCTCTGGAAGGAACGAGAGACACTGAAATTGCAATGGGTGCATATCAGCCTCACTATTCATGGATGAGTAAGCATATGAATCCACACGGTCAGGTATGTTTGTTCGTATCAGCTATGGCATTTTGCATTGCTTTGTGATTAGGTCATAAATTTTATTGAGCGGGTTTCAAATTTGAATAAAGAGAAGTAGATTGATCTTTGTCCATGAATCACAATTAAAAATGCATGTCAAATTGATCTACAAATAGAGGGGAAAGATAATTAAATTGCATATAATTTTCTCTCTTGAAATGCAATGAAGAAAACAAAAGATCAAAAATCCTAGGATCATGGTCACATCTATCCGTATTTTTTGGTACCGATATGGCTTCCTTCATTCGAAGTAAGGTCACTTTAATGTTCTCAAGGTGGTATTATTGGAATTCCCCAATTGAAGGTTATGGCATAATTTTTAAGCGCCTCTTTAAATGTTTCTAAATAAAAAAGTATGATAGGTAAGTTGCTGAATACATAATTTAAGTAAATAAGCTTGTCTTCTTCTCTAATAAATTAGTTTTTAGATAGGGTAGTTCAACATGAAATAAGAACAGGCACGGTCTTCAATTCAAGCATCACCACCCCCCATGTACAAAAAGTTGTGCACACATTATGCCTTTAATGAAAACATAAATCCGATTTACACATGATGGAATGATAGAGTGTGTTGAAGACAAAATTTAAATAAATAAATTGTCTCCTCTCTAACAATTTAAACTTTTAAATGAGGTCGTTCAACTTTTAGTTGATGTAAACATTAAAATCTCTCTCGTTTCCTGAGTTTGTTTATACATTATCACTCTTGTATTACTCGATTAGTTTTAGACGTCTTATATTCGGTTGTTTCAGTTCATTTTGGTCGAATTTATCTTAATTGGACATGATTGGATATATGACATAATTCCAACACGCAGATCTATGGATATCGGATGTCACTCTGGGCAGAGCACACGGGAACTCTCGATATGTGTTTCGAGCAACCAGAGAGTCTCGAATGCGTGAGACGTATAAGATCAATGGGAGAGCAGAACTGGAAACAATTTGCAGCTGATGAAATAAGTGAAATGAAAGGTCACCTACTCAAATATCCAGTTGAAGTTGATCGTATGGGTAAAGTGAAGCCTCTTCCTGGATGTGAAACCTTTCCAGACATGGGTGGAAAAATAGTTGGAACTTTTACTGTCATTCAAGAAAATCTCACAATTTGAGATCATCGTCGGCCGATGAGTGTGACATGATGTGAAAGGATGGATTCTCACTCTTGATGGAGTGGCATTGCTCTTCCCTCTCTAAGGAAGACCCCTATAAGTGAAGAGTAGCTTTACTATCTCCTCTGACGCACCACCATTTTTCATTGTAATTTCATGAAGTCATGAAGTTTTGAAGGAACCACATTTTGTAGTTTTGATGATATAACCGATGTGTTAAAACACTGCAATTAAATATTTTTATCATGTTTCAATGAGAAACTATGCAACCATTTTCATGCATCATTATCTCGTGAAACAAATTAAATTACTTTTATGAAACATTTTAACGGTAATTGATTTTGTTTAGTTTCAAGTACATAACAGGAAGGATGACGATGGATCAGTTGACGCAGCAAGCTAGAGCTACGAAACCGTCCCTTTCTCATTTAACTCGTTGGACTATGAACAAGATATTTGGACGTCAGCTTGAAGGCTACAATTCCCTCCTTCTGTCTAGGTTCCCTGTTGCAAAGACAGATTTAGGCGTTTTAGGGCTTTTGAAAGGGACCTAAGAGACATTGATCATGAGACTGCCCGTTGAATGTCTGATGGCACCTTGCTTTGACCCGAGCTATGCAACAATGAGATCCCTCTTGATCCTTGACGGATGTTATTGACAGTCTTCCATAATAGGATGAAGCTTGATGTACAGGCAGGGGTTCACCGAACACACACAAACATGGGGGGGTGGGGTATTTTTGGGGGGTTATTTTAATGAGGCGGGTCCCATGTGAGAGGCTCGGCTCTGCCAGGCCTTTTACAGGCCTGGCAGAGGAGCCTTATTCTCCATAATATGCTCACTTGAAGACTTCTTACTCCAGTTATTCCAAGAGTATTCGCTAGTTTAACGACATCCAGTAGACTCCATGTTCTACTCATCACCATCATCAATTGTTTGATCAGGAAAAGTTTCCATGCAATTGAAAAATTGATCGAGCTCGATCTGACATAAAAAAAAAGCCTACACACGCTAATTGAACACTACAATTAGTAGTTCTCACTCTATTAACGTCACTATAGTAACTACGTACTTGCTATATCGGACTAATAGCAAACTTGTTCTATTCAAAGAAACCAACGAAAAGGAAATTGATCATCTTAGCAACTGGAACTATTATTCTTGACAACCATTTTTCTGTTTTTTTGGGAGAAAATAAAGTTTTAAATAGTGATTTTTAAGAGAATGTGTAGTTAAAAAGTAGAAAAAAAAATTGAATTTACGTAGAGAATATTCTATTTGTGAATATGTGGTTGAAAATGAATACGTAGAAAAAAGCGTTCGAAAATAATGATTGTCAAATAAGGGCTTAAGGTACTCAGAATAGATCCAATGGAGACCGGATGGCACATAACTAGAGTACCCCTCAGTCACTACGGATGCCCCTGTGATGCGTCTATTTATCCAGCACTTCGCTTAAATGGAATCGAGTGCGAATTGCTGAAGAAGTTTTGATAGCTATGTGATGACAGGAAATGCATGACAACTTCCAAGGTTCCTCAAATCAATTTCATTTAGGATAATGGAATACAACCATAATGTCTCAAATTCTCATTTTTAAGAGAGTAAAATAAAATAACTTTTATTTAAATTACAGTAAAATTATCTGCCAAAGAAACTAGATATAAATATTTAACAAATATCGAAACATTGTTATTCTTGTATGCGCTAACAACAGCTAAGCTCAAGCCGATTTCTTGGCATCCCATTATAATCAGACTATATTTAGTGAGAGTTGGCTATTGTGCCATTCTCATAACCTTTCTTGGCATAGAATCTTCGATACATTGAGTCGACTTCTGTCAGATAGTACGTGCCGGGAGCTAGAAGGCTACAGTCCTTGCTCGTGACAAAGTCCTTTGCCCCGTACCTATGCTCCATCAACTTCATTGTTTCGACAAATTTTTCTGGAGGGAACTGCAGAAAAGATCATTTACCATGAGTCTGTCTACCACGAATAGAAAGAATGAGCATGTTTGGACAACTTTTTTCTTACTTGAGTAAAAAAAGTTACTTTTTAGAAAAAGTAACTCTTACCCATTGGCAAAATGAGTTTTATATTTCCAACTTTGACCAATAAAAAATTACTTGTTTTAGAACTTACGATTAAATTTACTTAATGTAGCTTTTTAAGCTGAGCCTAACATGCTCCTCAAATCCAGTCACAAGTAATTTACTTCACAGTTTTGTGACAGTAGAATCCAACTATCAGGTGAAGTTAATTGAACAAACAATGGAATACCTCATTCCTCGACTTCAACTTCTCTGAAACATTCATGACGGTTTTAATGTTTGACAAGCTGAAAGGATGTTGACCCTCGTTAAGACGAAGGGAAAATATTGTTGCAGACAAACCACTGCCATAGGAGAATAATATCACCCTCTGTCCAGCCTGAATAAAGAAATTATATTAAAAAATTAGCAACATTTATGTTGACTAAGCTGAACATTCAAAAAAGAAAAAGTTATGAGCTTTACCAGTGTGCTATTTTTATCGTGGAGGAGGGATGCAAATGCAGCATACATTGATGCTGTGTACATGTTCCCAACTTGTTTTGGAATTAGAGTTGATGGCTGCACCTTTGTATCATAAAATGCCTTCGCGACTTGCTGGGATGCCTGTAGATCCATTAAAATCAGCTCAAAGGTGTCCGTACTGTGGCATAAATAATTCTCAAAAACAAGTGTCTAACTTTAGTTACTGACTGAGCGAATATCAAAAATAGGATGATAATGCAAGAAAAGCTCATTTTAAGGGACTAATACCTTCTCAAGATCACGACTTTGGTAGCTTTCATTGATAGTTAAAGATGAGAATGGGGCCAGCTTTTCTTTAGCAGCCTCATCAATGGAGCTACGAAAATATAAAAGAAGAAACGATTACTCACGGAAGCCTATTAGGTGTGTGTTTGTTATGCAAGGACATGACTGGACAATATAAAAAACAGGATTTTGAGCTTGTTTGACTTCTTCAATGCTTGTTTGGATACAGTTAAAGTGGCAGAAATTACAATGTGATAAAAATGAGTGGTGGATAAGTGGGTAGTAGTTTCTTGTTGGTCCCATATTAACATTAACGTTTAACTTTGACAATTAAATTATAAGGACATTATAATGTTTCCCAACCATGCACTTAATATTGTCGAGTGCTATCCAATCCTTTATGTCAAAACATACCATAAAAATGTACTAGTGCTTCTCTAAGATAAAGTGAATATCTACCTGGCGTTTCTCAAAAAATCATTGAACAACAGACGGGCAAAGCTCTTTTGTACAAGCTGCATTCGAAGTAAGATGTTAGCATAAATTAATTTCAATCAATCAATTATTTTAAGCAGAGAAACAACTATGAAATGACTTCATCTGACATCATAATGTGCCCCATTAATTACCTTGTTATAAGGAGAATGAAATACAAAGTAGTCAGCATCAGCTACTGAAAACTGCTTGCCCTCCAATTTTTCATACCTATTACATACAAAATGTTTAGAAACCTGGAAACAGCAACAACCAGAGGGATTAAATATAGAGAGACAAAACAGTGTTTCAGCAGGAGTTTACTTGGTACAGAAGTTTTTGTAACAAGAATCTAGAGCCATGAGATAACAAGTCTGAGAAAGCTTGCCATCAACAACCTACAAAAACAGTTCCGATTGTATGTGACCAAAAAGAATTGGAATACAACGAAGAAAATTCACAGTAGCATAAAACATCCAAAAGACCAATCACAAGTTATTCACGTGTGAAGCATGATAATAGATGAAAGTAGAAGGGGTTAAATGGAGTATTACTGGATATTCACTGGCAAGATTCGGCTTGTAGAAATCGTAGACATGAGCCATATGACTTGCTCTGAGCTTGCTTTCAAATACAATAGGAGCATTAGGCCCTATTAGCATGGCAATAGCAGCAGCTCCTCCAGTAGGCCTAGCAGGTCCGTCTGCGTAGACCTGTTAAAAGAATCTTGCCGGTGAGGGAATCAAACATAAACACAATTGACACATAGGCCATATTTGCTATGCAACACTAGACATGATAATGCAGTATAATGAAAAATATTTTAGCTTCATTTTTTTGTTAATATTGTCTAGTATTGTCCAGTTCACCGTTGCAAACATGAAAATAGTTGATCTAAATTTACTAGTATATTCTACAAGGCAAAAAAATAAAAATAAAAATAATCCACCCAGCAGAGAAGAAGTGGACTACAAAAGGAACCTCAATCAATAAAACAATAAATTTCAGCATGGGTTACGTAAAACACAATTCAAGCTTTTCCAAAGAGAGAAAAGATTGTTTGCCTCTAGTGTGCCAAGTTATTGATTATGATGATGATGATGGTCATACCGCACTATCTGTGCAGACAACCAGTCCATAGCGTCCATCCCACGAATTACTTTCTACCCAGTTGACACAGTTGAATAATGCTGCGGTTCCCCCGTAGCATGCGTTTGTTGAGTCAACACCTTCTATGTCAGTATTTCCATGTTTCTGGTCGTTAACATAGAGAAAGAACAGGATAAATGTTTTTGACAAATCAAATATGAAAAATCAGCCAAGAAAGATGGTGACATCACAAAAATGCTGCAGATATCTGTGTTCACACATATATGCCTCACCATAAATGTTTGTGTAAGCTTAAATTATATTTATATAAGTAAATAAGTGAGTTCTAAACTAAATAAATTTTATTGATCAAAATTAGAAAAAAGTTAAGCTAAGAGTTACGTTTAAAATAAGTAACTTATTCTGACTTATATTTTAAACATGTTTGGAAACTATAATAGTCCTAATTTTGACTATCCTAATAATAGCTAATTGAATATAATGAATCTAATAAAGCCTAACTAAATATAAGCCACCTAACCATAACCGTCATAAAGATTTCCCAAACTCGATTTCTTTCACAATATATTTTAATATGATTCCAGTCATTATATTCGATCCCCCTTTAAAAAATTCTTGTCATCGAGGCTCAAAATCTGAAAATGTAAATTATAATTATTAATTATCGGACAATCTCCTTAAGAAGAAACTTTTACCATGTTTAAAGCTAAGTCAAACATGCTGAGTTGCTATTCAAGAACCTCTTTTGTCATTGTGACTGAAACAAAGCACACAATGAATGGTTTTATAATTGAACCCAGAAACCGAAGTGATGTATACACACTCTGCTTAAGTTAGCTTTATCAAATTTCCCATAAATTAAGCCTTTGCTAAAACATGATTGGTATGATTGTGCTTCTAAAAGCAATTCCTAGATTAAAACAGTCCGTGAGACTCATAATTTCGAACATCCATACTCCAAAGAACATGTTCCCATGATTCGTGGTTGACCACAAAACAGCGGACAACAGAAACCATGCACCTGTTTCGAAAAAGCCAGATCAAATACCTCAAAGATTGGCATCAAGAATGTCTTGATGGATTTGCTCTTGTCTAGCACAGTCTCACTTCCAACTTCCAGACGACCAATCTGTTTTGGGTCAACCCCGTACTTCTCAAGAAGTGAAGTGACAGCTGTCATACTGAACAAATAGTTAACCAATGCTAGGATACATATTAAAAAAAACATTGGTCTAAGGATCAAAATAGTACATTAATCAAAACTTTTCATTTGAGTTTCTTTTAAAGAGGTGTCTAGGACTGCAACGAAATTTTAAAATGGCAGAATATCGCCTTCAAGGAGCTCATGAAACATGCCAGTCTGTTTCTTTATGCTGCTCCTTTTCAAAATCTTGGTTTGAAAGGACATTTCATAAAATAGAAAACTAGTTGCAAAAACTGAAAAGCAGCCCATATTCATGCAGTGGTATGCAAAATGAAGGTATGTATACGGAGCATGTATACTTGTATAACAGATCATCATTCCGATATAAGATTGGTAGAATATTCAAGAAACGTACAAAATTCTGAAAATGATTCTTATTTTTCGGAACTGTGAAAAGGTTTTTCCTCATTTTCAATGGGGTGCTTTTAGGAGAAGAAGAATTTATGTTGTTTTTAACAGTCAACTTACACTGTAAATTTCAGGCAGTAAACTCAAAATTTAACAGTTTTGTGATTTAAGTGGTTAAATTCAGATTGTGATAAAGCCAATAGACTCCTAAAATCACTTCAGGTACTGCAAACATGAACAGACTTCACCCCAAAGAACGGGAGATTTTGTAACATTTCAAATTTCCTGTACTTCTAATAAGTTGTTTAATAGTTGGACATTGTATCATTCGAGCAGAGTAAAAATTATCAAACACAATAAATGATAGTCTACCATTACAACTAGATGCAAAATTTTCATAAAAAGTTATAATCATCTCATTTCAACTGAGTACCTCATTGAAATGACATCTTCAACTTCATCGCAAAATGCCATGCAATCTTGTCCAAGCCCAATAGTGTATTTCCCTTTGCTTGCTCCATCATGAGCCTCCAACACTTCCTGTAGAACATATGGATTTTTAATATAAAAAATGAAATACTTAATAACTTATACATATTTAAAGTACAAATGCAACAGTAATAACTGTAACATATAAAAAACACGTCTTCAAATAAAACAGTTACTTATATTACCAATAAATAATTAAAGGGCACCAACCCCCTCTCAAAAATAGTCAAAAATTGAAAAAAGATAAAGAAATTCTATTAAATGAAGCTGAAAAATGAAATCTTTAAATTAAAAATGCACAAGATCTTGAAAATTATGTACGCAGGTTGATCAAATTTTATTAAATCCAAAATTTGCCCAAGACTCAGAGGAAAAAAAAAATCAAGAAGAGAAACTATACCTGGGTTGTTCATTCAAACATTTATATCAGTGTTTTCGATGTGTAAAACAAGATTTTACCTGCTGGATGCAAGTGGGAGGGAAGTAAATTTCCATGGCGAGAATTCCAACATTTTTTGGCTGTGAACCCATTTCTCCTTACTTAACCTCGGCAAAAAAAAAAAAAGGGATTCCTAGGAACAAAAACAAAGGAGCAGGTCGAAAATAAAAAGTTGCAAAAGGAAATGATAATATTTTTTTTTTTTTTTTTTTGGGTTTGTGTGATTAAAACTAGTTAATAAAGCTAGAGCGAGAAAGATGGGAATGGAATGCAGGAAATTCGCAGAGAGGGAGAAATAGCATGCCAAAGAAATATGCTGGTGTTGGTGAAGGGATGTCACATGTTATTTATAGGAAGCAATGCAAGATTTAGATTCCATTTCATTTCAGCCTCCTTAGGAGATGGTCAAGAAATTCAACCCCAAACCCCACCAAAAAAGATCCATTTACTTTCCAACAAGAATATTAATTTTAGTAGACTGTTGATTAAATACATTTCTTAATCAACAAATCACTTACTGGGTTGGTGCTACATGAAAACGATTAATGAATAACTGACTTATGAAAAATAATGAAAATGATTTATTCTATAAAAAAAAGGTGTTACTTTAATTTTACAAGCCATTTTCCTATATTATCATCTATCGAGTTATGTTCAATTCATCAATTATTATCTATCAAGTCCTCTGCAATTCTTCAGCTAAACATATTTCGTGAATATTTTAAGATATTTATCTTTATATTTGAAGAACTTAAAGGAAATATACCCATTGATGTTCTTTTTTAGTAAAATTATTGAGTCTTTTTATATTTTGCATTTAGAATTGTGGAGATGAATAAAATTTATTTTAAATTACCCTTATTTTGTCTACCTAGTTTGTTAGGAACTTTAGGATTGGTGTGGGGCCCTTAATAGTATAGTTTTAAAAAGTCAAGTTAGGAGGAGAGTATAAAATTGACCTCCAATTTTGATTTCAAAACTTTCAACAATTTCAACCCATCCTAATTTAAACACTATGTAGTTAAAAATTGAATTTTT
Organism: Fraxinus floribunda; assembly: GCA_903798395.1. Taxonomy (NCBI): domain Eukaryota; kingdom Viridiplantae; phylum Streptophyta; class Magnoliopsida; order Lamiales; family Oleaceae; genus Fraxinus; species Fraxinus floribunda. The sequence goes on from CAIGRS010242596.1 coordinate 15,564, forward strand.
AGTCATTTTTGCTAGAGTTGATTGGCCTCCATTTTTACGAAAAATCATTTTTTTTCAAAACTCATTATGAACCACACATTCTCTCATAAAATAATTTTATACGTAAATCGAAAATTTTTCCATTTTTTTAAACTACGCAATCTTTAAAAAAAAATTATTCCAAAATACATTTTCTTAGCAAAATGGAGCTCAACAAGGACAAAATATGTGTTTAAAAAGGATAAAAAGCGAAGTGTCTAATAAAATATTTGATTAAAATTGATTGTTCAATTTGACCTGAATTTTTATCATTTTTTTAAACTAAGCCAAGAAGAGCTTACCTAAAGCAACACAATAGGCAAAATATATTTTTAGTTCAATATTTCATAATATTTCAAATTTATCGTTATTTTCAAAGTGATCGGTCATCAAGAATCACAATCCTTAAGAAGAATTGTTAAAATAATCAGCTATTGTTATATTTTTTTAAGAAATAATTTTTGATCGAGATTTTTACCGTTTATGTTGTGTTTAATAGTTTATTATTTTTTCGCATTTAAAATTTGATCTTGAGTTTTAGAATCGATTTTTGTTTGTTGCATTGTTAAATAGATTTTTTGTATTATTAGATTACAAGAATGATAAGTTGCTTCATATACTATATTTTGTCATTAACAATAGTTTAGATTTTGTATTATCCCAACAAATAATTATTAACCCTATTTAATTCGATATTTATTTGAGAATTTATGGTGCTTGACTGACTGTGAGAAAGATGGTAGGTATAACTTATGACTTTTATTGCTGGTTGTTAAATCGGTTATTGTTTCTCATTGTTTCTTTTTTATGTACTCATTTTAACAATATATTTACATAATAAAATATTTCACACTTAAATTTAAAATTTTTCCTATTTTTTACTTACACGTTTTCTGAAAATTCACTATTCAAAAAAATGTTTTTTAAAAAATAGTCACCAAAAAAGGGCTAAAATTTGAGATTACATTCTTATTTTTGTCATTTTCCCTTTTTTTTTTAGGAATTCATTCATGTAATATTTGACCATAAAAAAGTGAGTTTTTTTTAGTCAAACTCAATTTAAATATATTATTATCTGTTTATTAATGTTTCCAATTGAAAAATTTTGAGGGAGTGTTTGGTGGGGATTAAAATTATATTTTTAGTAGATTGTGATAGAACTTTTTGAAATGTGTTGTTGAAAAGCAGTGAGACCCATGAAAGATGTG
>CAIGRS010242640.1:0-15860 GCA_903798395.1 Fraxinus floribunda
AATTCATTTTCTTTCCACCTTTGCAATCAAACGGACCCTTACTTAAAAATTAATTTTTCTACACAAACCCCATGGAACTAAATTTTAATGGAGGAAAGCAATGATTATGTTACAAGACATACATGCAAATTTCGTCATAATATTCAAGTACATGGCAGACATAAGAGATTTTCAAAATTGACTGTAAGACAAGAAATATTCTAATTGCATGCAGGATTGGACATTTGGGTGGAGAGTTTCAATCACTATTTTTTTCTATGAAAAAATAGTAATTAGATAAAAACATTCGTACTGATAAAATTTAATAAACTAGAGAGAACAAAAGAGAGAGATGCCAATAAACTTGTGTATTTTATCAAGAATCAAGACTCGTATATATATGGTTCAAAATGAGAGTTACAATTGAAATAAAATAAATTATCTAAACTAAATAAAACTTATACATGCATGATGAAATATTAATATTTATCTTATAATTTTACAACAATGTATATTTTATTGAGAACCAATGCCTCATATTTATGTGGTTTCAAAATATAAGTTACAATTGGAATAGAATAGACTTTTTTAATGTAGATGACCTTATTTGAGTATTCACAGAACTTATCTAAGTATTTTGATAAGATCATAGAATTATGAATAATTATCCTACAATTTTACAACAATTCGCATGTAAAAGAAAAACATGTTTATAAATGGCTTACAGAGATAATCAGAATACTTAAATATGTTCTATGTTAGAGAAAGCAAATTCTTTGTACTAAATTGGGAGAGAAAATGCGCGAAATGAGGATAATGTATGCTGGTACTTGTACGTATGTATGTTATATATTGTTATATTATATTTACCACTTGATTTTTGAAACTATTTAATAAGATTGTTAGTTATGAAATGTGATTTAGGAATTCTCAGTAAAAATGGTTTGCTTGTCGAGAGAAATACTCTAGCGATGAGGAACATTCTAAGATTCATGTATAACTAAAACACCAGTACATTAAAACCAGAAATAGTAAAATTGAATTGAGTAGGTCAAAACACCCCAAAAAAAAAAAAAAAAACGTTTATTTTTTACCCTGCTATAAACTACTCAATGTAATCATTGACGAATCCAGCACTCGACGAGTCCCTGCAATCGGTCTTACTAACTCCATTGGAATTTTTTTTTTCCTCTTTTTGGGTGGCATGTCTCCTGGATTTGTCCGTGCTTTCCTAGATTTCTGGATCCGCCATTGGATTCAATATACATTTTTTCAATAAATAATATGAAAATAAATCTACGTTAAAAAATAATTCGAAAAGAAACCCCACTCACGTTTCAGTTCTTTTGTAAATGGGACCATTTTGCCCCATCCAATCACTAAGACCGAAACGGTTCGATTCCGATTTTAATTTAGTTCTACAAAAATAATTCTTTTATACTAATTTGGTTCTACAAAAAAAATTCCTTTTTTGAAACAAACATTGAACATCCCATCTCAATTCAATTTCATGTTCTATGTTATACATGTAAGAAAATTCATTTCCAAAATGAATAATTTTTAACAAAAAATGACAAAATGACAAAAGAAAGAATGAAGATTTTGTGATTTATCTAACATAACATAACAACTTATAAGTTTCCAAATCTGAAAAAAATAAATAAATAAATAAATATCAGCGTTTGGAACATTTGGCCATTTGGCAGCGCCTCAATTAAGATTGGGTTGTTGGGAAAAGATGAATAAAACTATAAAAAATGAAAAGAATAAAAATAAAAATTGAAGATTCGATTTCTATTTGAGTTTTCCGCCCAAGTATTTCAAGAACGGGAAGCACCTACTATTAAACTTCAAATATTTTGTAAATGAAACTATTTGGTTGCATGTAATTTTTGAAACCAGCCCGGAAGGTTCCGGTTCGAGAAGTTCGGTTCCGATTAATAAATCCACCCCTACTCAATGCAAAATTAGGAGAGAGAAATTAAAGCTATGACGAATACAAAAAGTAATTGCCATCTACTACATCCTCCAAACACAGGCAATTTGTTACAACTAGCTTTGCCGAGAAGGATCCGCTTGATTGCAAGGGTGAAAAATGAGTTGAAAGAAAATATTTTACAGGGAATTGATTTTCCTATAAAATGTTTTTGGGAATTGTAATTAATTGTGTTTGATTGGTATAATTTTTCAGAAAAAATGTTGAAAGTTTGATGTCCATTTGGTTTCATTTTTTATGAAATTTGTCCATTAAAGTAATAATTTATTCTGCCATTTGGTCTAAAATTTATTCCAATTGTAAAACAAAAAAAAAATAATAATAATAATAATAATAATAAATTACCATAACTAATATCATTCGTTTGACTTTATTTTGCATGAAAGTTATCAATAAAAGTGAAATTTTTTTTTTACCATTGTATCTAGAATTTGTTCCCATTGCAAATAAAAAAATAAATAATAAATAAAAAAGCAAAAAAAAAAAAAGGTGGAAAATGTTTTCCCACCAAATAGGTGAAAAAACAAAATCAAGCTTCTGTGCATCAAAAGATTGTACCTAGAAAAATGTGAAAAACATTTTCCCAAGAAAATTTGTGCTATCAAACACCCTTAATTGACTAAAGTTAAAAAATATTTTTCTCTTCCACCCATTTTCTAGGCTATCAAACGGAGCCTAAATATAACTCATCTCAACAGAATCTGTCCCGAGATAATAATTTTACACAACTGCAGAGAACCTAACAAAATTGGCATTAGATACAGAGTGAAAGAAAATGTGCCTGACCTCTGCTTACTAGTACTAAATGGATGGCAATTTCGAGGCAGATTACCTTAAATGTTAGCAACAGTATACATCATCAGAGGTATTGCCGAAGGCTCTCCCCGCTCAAAGTTTCCATTTCCTTCAGAATCTCTTGCGCAAGAGATTTGACAGGCAGCTCAACATCCTCGAGCAATTCTCCAAGGAAGGGGATTGTTTCTGGCAAAAATGCCAGATATTCTTCTTTCAATTTCTCCACAAGGTACTTGACAATTCTGAGACCCAAAATACGGGGCCTGACCTTTTCAGCACGAGTTTGCATCAATACCTGCATTGGAACATTCAAATCAGAAGGTGAGGTGGAGAATGAGAACGGTGTGTATATTTTCCATCATGTTGACCTCTTAACTAACTGAATAATTTGAATGTACTTGGGCTATCACTTTTCATGGTAGAACTATGATTGTGGTTTTGTGTGCAGGATTAGATATCTGTAGAATAGAATGGATTTAGCATTAAATGAAGATGAGATCAACATGGGATATCCCATGTTAGGCATGTTTATAAATGACAATAATGACAGCCAAAATCCCCAAATATTGATTCAGTTCGTGTTTGATATACCTCTACTTGAATCCTTTCACTACGTTCTAAGAGATGGATCCCTTGTGCAAAATAAGTTACTGCTATGTTAAACTACAAATCAAATCCAGCACAATTAACATAAAAGCCAACTACAATATATGGTAAAAGACAGACAGGAGAAAGATGTGACTTTGTAAACGTGGCAATCAGTAATCAGCAATTTATAGTGGAAGAGAATCAAGGCAAAATAAGTTTTATCTTTTCTATTTTCAGATTTGTCTGTGGATCTTAAACTATGCAATACATGTACAAACCATTGCCACAATATCAATGGAAGGATATGTTTTGCTGACCTCATGATTCAACGGCTTCCACAGGAGGTCAGAACCAGCAGTAACAGCCATCTGGCCAACACAGGCAACCAATAAATCATCCACTTCCTTCACAGACGGTATGTCTGGATATAGTTCTAAAGAAACCGGGGGATCCATGACAAGTTGTGACACAATTGGTTTCAGAAGAACCTGAAAGAAGAAATAGTACATTCAATCAAAAAGAACCAAAGGAAGCAACTGTACCAGACTAAAATATTGCAAAGAATATAAGTGTCCTTTAATACAACTCCACCTCCAAAACAGAAACCAATACCAAACTCCCTTCTCATTAAAATTAAAAAATATAAAATAAAACTGACCAGATCTAAGTCAGTATTAATCAATGCAATTACTCTAACAAGCAAAGGAACTTTCATTGAAAAAAATGTTTTAAACAATCAACCATCATAACACTTTAGACGAACATGCTCTACAAAACCATAAACCTTGTGCAATCATAAATTCCAACCCCTACACTCAACTACCTAATTGACAGTCTTTCTTGGAAGAACAGAAACATCCAAGAAATGGAAAAATTTAGTGGTTGGAGGCTGATTTTGGCAGTGGCGTCTGTTATGCAATACAAAGTTACATGCTGTGTCATTTTTAATTAAAAGGTCACATACCGTGTAATTTAGCGCATATGGCCCAATATTTTACACTATTTACAGGGCAACAATTTATCAATGAATGAAGCAAAAGACATTTAATAATAAGGTAGAGAGCTTCCTTACCAGAAAATTAGATGAATCCAGAAATTTAAGGCTCCCGGTATCATAGAGAAAACATTGATGTAGAGATGATAAAATCAATGCCCTTAGATGCCACAATTCAAGCGAGAATCCAACATCTCCGTCCTTCGAGTTATTGCTTGTTTCCTGAAGCTTTGTTTTCTTCTTTGGAGCCAGACCAGTTTTTGTATCATTGGCACGAACAAGATGTTGAACACAACCATCAAGCAAGTACTTGAAGTAAGGTACAAACAGTGATCTGCAATGAAATGAAATCCATTGAATCTTACTCAGACATATTCATATATGGATATGAGGTAGATTTACATTTTAAATAAAATTGGTTTGGGTGAAAATTCAAAAGCAACAATGACGAGACCCCCAAGTGGCAATAAATTCCACGCAATTGATGGTTTGTGCTTACAGAAATTTCATTTCCCTGATTAATAAATTTTGCCAACTGGGCAAATGTGAACCGTGAAGGAGCAAGAATAGAAAGATTTTCTTTTCCCAAGTGGCAGATTGTGATTTTTAGAATATCCATGATTGATATCCCCATTCCAGTGGGATAGTTCAACCAATTCTAAGAGATGCATCAATAAATACGTGATTGTGTATATTTTCCAAAATTGTTACTATTCATCTCATTCACAAAATATCCTCATTTTATGTGGCCTGCAATTCCTATACCCAGTGGGAATGATCAACATGTGATGTGGCAGCTGATGGGACATGAAATGATACAGTAGCTACATGCAGGGTCCGTGGATATGAGACCCACTTTATTAGCCTTATCATTTAATGCCAGCTCATATGGGAATCGTCCTCAGTAGGTATAACATTACTCATTGTAAGGAACTGATTTCCACATCTACCATGTTACCATCACACCCATTACACACTAATTAGGTGACAAACATGAGAACATCAAGACTTGAAATAAAATGTCTACTCGTTTGACTCAAATTGTCACAAATCAAATTTTGAAATACTTGCTTACTTGCAACGAAAACCATTAACCTAGATAACTTTCAGGAAACCAACGTCACAGACCAGAAAGTTCTATCAGATAGATCAGTAGCTAACTCACCGATGGCTTTCAGCAAGTTTGTTGACCAATCCATAGAAGGAAATTACGCGATTAATTGTTTTTCCTGGAGTATATTCACTATCTTCCACATCTGAGCTAGACCATTCAATACTCTTGATGAAAAGAGGCCTGAACATCGTCTCTGTCAGTTTCATAGTCAGGGTAACCATCGCACTTAAGACATTTTTCTCAATAATATTGATATTTTTAATTGATGCAGGGTTCTGGCGGCGAAGATCAAGTGCTAGCAAGCACAAATCAAAAATCTTCGCATAATAAGCACCAATAGATGATCTATCCATTGAATTAACCAAGTTCCCTAGCATTTCAAAAACAATTGATAAACTTGACCCCCCAGATTTGGCAGCATCAGAATATATTCCCAGCACAGGTGGGAGCAAAAGACGAACCTGGCGAACAAAAATCAAATGCCAATAGAAAGTTCCAACATTAATAATTTATATAATCGGAAAAGTATGCCAAGAAATAGGAAGCATTTGGGGAAGCTACTTACAGGGATTTTATCAGTAATGAGCTTTCGTAGGTCATCAGCTTTTAATTTTAACTTTGGCTCTTTGCTGGAAACATAAAGAGGATGCAACACAACAAGTCCTAAAATGTCTCCCAGATACGGGTTGAGAAATCCACCAAGCTTGTCAACAACAGCCTCTAAGGTGAGTAGAATAGACATGGAGAGAGAGTCCTTCGAACTTGATGAACCAGTAGTACTGTCAGCAATTCTTTTGGTCACTGCAGACACAGAAGAGACATCACGAGATTTCCTTACCACACATCCCATGATACCCGGAAGTTCAGGCAGGGCCTTTGGCCCAAGTACATTAATCAGTGCACCAGTAGCACGAAGGCAATGAGAAGAGACAAAAGAACTGTCTGAACAGATTCTTCTGCTAACAGATCCAAGGCACATGCTGAAGACTGAATCATGTGAAGGGAACTTGTTCGACAAAACTTCCAATGCTGATACAGCTGCCAGTTTCAGGGAAGTACTTGAGTCATCATTGGGGGAATCAACTAATTTTAATATTTCCAAGCACAAGTTATTAAATGATTCCAGGGAAGTCTCATCAAGATGAAGCCATAAGCTCCTTGTGCTTGAAACAAACCCTCTTTTCTCAAGCTTTGCATTAATGGTACCGAAATCCTTCACCGTCTCACATAGAACTCCAAGAGCCTGTTGCACAGGATATAGAAACTAAGATTAGAACTCCAATGAGAGATGATTAAAGCAAAATCCCCTATTTCGGAAAAGAATATGCACATGCAGCAGAGTGTCCCTGAGCCAGAGTAACATTATCGATTTTAGATTAAGAAGGTTCTAAATCATTCTAATAAAAAGAAAGTGGTTTCAGACTATATCCACATTCAAGGGAGGATCTATGCTATCTTGAATGGCCAGTTTTAACAATTTCCAACTGCTTGAAACTGCTTCCACTCAGGACAATCAGGAAGCAAAAGGACTGTCTTACCTTCTTTCTCACTCTCCTATCCGCATGTCCAAGTAAATGAATGATGACAGAGAAGTAGGTTGAGGGTACCAGGCCCTTTGTAACAGTTTTCAAAACAGCATGGAAATACTCCTTCAATTCTTTACTGATGAGAGAGGGAAGATTAATATGCTTTCTTTTTGAGTCAATCAGTTGAAGAAGAAAGACAATTTGCTCCATGAGTGCACCAACTGTAGCCTGCATAATCATTTCAGCTGTAGTCAAGATAAATGAAAATACAAATTCTGTGGGAAAAAAAAATCCCAGCACACTGCTAGTATATTGGCGGCATGATTATGTAGAAAAATAAATGATTTTTAATTCTTAAACAAGTAACAGATCAACTGCGGAGAGAGATTTGGTAATCAGTAGTTTCCATATGTTTGATTTGTCTCTACTTTGTATTTGTATAGAGCGTATAAAGGATAAGATATACAAAGTACTTCTTTCAAACTTATTTTCAATCATCAGAATACACTTCAGAAATAATTACAGCATAATCCCGTTAAACTTATCTATTACTTTTGGACTAATTTTTAGCATTAGAACCACTAATAGAATAGGCCTTCTTTAAACGTACAAACAAACCCAAAACATTCTGATTGTACAGAAATAGATTATAATTACTTTTAGTGCCATGGTCTCGTTATGAATAGAGTTTCTAAAAGAATTTGTTTTCTTTTAACACTAATCTCTCGATTTAGGACCAGTTCGTCACTCTAGGTCAACATTAAATGAATTACATGATCATCTCAATGGTAAGTATTCTCTGACAGGCTGTGATATTAAAGACCCAGCTGGGGAGGAGTTTCGTAGGAGAGGAAAGGAGGGAAGAAAAAGAGCTTCCTGTCCAAGTGCCAACTACAAAAATTCAATCTTCAGTAGTAATGTGAATGGTATGTACAGCCAATTTTGTAACAATCCAAAGGTTTTATTCTTACTAAAGGTACTTGATATTCTTAAGAATAGATTGCACAGCTTGTGAATAACTAAAATTCCTGGAGCCTGTCAACTAGTAGCCTTATTCCTAACTTAGAGTCAATTACATAAATCACCTTTCACTTTTCACCCTTCCATATAAGTATAACCAAAGCTATCTCCTTTGAAAGATCCAAAGGAATCAAATTATTTGCAATAGCCTCACGCCATAATAAGTTAAGTCCACCTCACCCTTTACTAGTTCTAAAATTACATGGCTCTTTGTGAACAAAAGCTTCTCTATATCCACATAAGACATGTCCCAACCATCTAAGTCATCAAAACCTTCATCTATCCTCAATTGATGACACCTCCACTTGTAGGTTTATATCCTCGCATCTTAATTACCCACGTGTTTCATGGACACTTCAATTGGCGTGATGCGTCCGTGTTTGTATGACACGTATACTCCTTAGACACTCTACCATAGTCATTTTTCATTTTTTGACAGTAGTACTATATATTTTTGACTCAAGGTTATTATAATATAACAAGTAGTTATTCTTATTTAAAAGATTTCAAGAAAGATTAATAAGTATAAAACAAAAGCTATACTATATAAATACAGAATTTAATCGTGATGGTGACATTTTGTGCCAGTACTTTTTTGAAAAAATCCGTGTCGAACACGTTGGACACACGTGTCCTTGTTGATACATCATAGTTACCCACTTCATTGTGGCTATAAGATCAAATTTACAACCTCACTTCTCACTGCCTACGAAATGATACAAAAAAGTCTAAAACACAGAATAGATTGTTCGTACCTGAATGTTGTTCACATCTTCTCCGGAATCAAGCTTGTAAGCAATTTCAGGATCTCGCAGCTTGTCCGAAGTAAATTGCACTGCGACCAGTATCTCCAGAACCACTTCTTCACTCAAATTACTATTTCCAGTTTTCTGAAGCAATAAAACTATCGAAGGAATCCATATTGTGCATGAATACTGCTCACAAAGCTGCAGAGCAAATTCATACTCCCACTGCCTATTGATGATGCTGGTTAATTGATCCAAGGAAGGGTTGCTGCTTAGACTAAATAAGCTCTTCCTTGAGACTAATGAATGGAAAAGGAGGAAAAGCAGAGAACCCAAACTATCAGCCTCTCCAAGAGTCCTGTGAAGCAAACTATTCAGAAAACGTAAAGCCAGACAACCAATACAATAGACGTAGTATTTATACCTCAATATGTGCACAATAATGGGGAGCCTCCTCTGTTCCACAACTTGTGGTAATATAGTTATGAAAATCTGAGATGAGTTATGAACAATATCAGGATTAATACCCAAAAAAATCCACAAACAGCAGCGAGAGATTACTTGAAAAGTGCACCAGAGAACACTTGAATGGTGCAGAAACTGATGGCAACAGAAAACTTCAAAAGAATATTACCTGAAGAAATTTGTCTGCATTGTCAGTCCTAGATAACCAGCATGGTACAACTGTCGATATAAGGTCTTCAAACACATGTTGTGAATAGCTATCCCACTACAGAAAAATCATTTTTTTAATTTAAGATTTGGAAATACACGTCCTAAATGACAAAGTGGGCTTAAAATATCAGAGGTAGTGCATAAGAAGACAAGATTTGCTGCTGCAGGCACTATAATGCAAACTCTCAGCAACATAAACAGGATAAAAGTAGGACCTCAGCATGTGACAAAGAGCAAAGCCTAATTTCTCAAAAGGCAAATAACTATGGAATCTAGAAAAGAATCAAATGTTGAGGTCCACAGGGTTGACTACAGATAAACGAGCACAATTATATTCCAAAAAAATTAAGAAAAAGGGGAAAATGTCATGCATGTACACGTTCAGGATAACATCCAACCTGTATAACAGTAGATTCCCCTGTCACAGTGATGATATCCATTGTGTAGTCCAAAACTTTATCAGGTACAACTTTTGTAAGAATCGTAAGAAACGAGAAGACATGATTGCGGGTGATTGCATCACTTGCAGAGCGGGCACAATTGACTAACAATTCCAAGTCAAAATTATGAATAATGTCATCCTGCATAAAACATGCTTAACTTGTGATCAGAAGAAGAGGAGCCCCATAGTACTTGAATCTTGACAGGATACATGTCAATAAATATCAGAGTGAAAGTTGGAGAAAACCTTCTGTGGAATATCATTTACAAGGGAAGAACTGATATCTTCCAAAGTAGATAGCAGTATCTGCTGAATATAAGCTGCAGCATCAGAAAAAGTCTGAAGAGCGCCAAATGAAGTTCCATGTGCTGTATCCTGGTCAGCAGTCTTATGCAGCCACTCATTATCCTTAAATATCATGCGAAGAAGCTTAAATAGTGGACCTAATAGTGAAGCTCTACAAGCATATAATTGGGAATAGTCAGCTTTAAGAAACCAAAAGTTCCAAAATTTTGAGTTTAAGTAAATGACAACACATCAATCATAATCACAGAAATACATACTAAATCTGCATCCAATACTTATAGCAGACCTGTTCTCTATGTTCTTCTTCAAGAGCAATACGTCAAGTAAGGAGCTCAAAAGAAGCAGCGTAGTTTCTGTGTGTATTGAATTATCGCATGGAGCAAGATTCTGATAAACATGTGCTTTCTTTTTCTTCTTCCCACGAGCTAAACCAACTGAGCAATGATTCTGACCCAAAATTGAATCAAGCACCCGACCAACCATTGCGGAGTTGATCTGCAAGATCCCAAATTAACTTAACAAGTTATTTACTGTGGCATAAATTGGAAAAGAAAGTAGGATACACAATTCTTCTCACTGTTACATAAAATTCACATGACCATCACATTTTGGACATCATAAGATATCTCTGTATTACCCTCACGAGAAAAAATTAGAGACACCAACATGCACAAACAGAAAATAAGGTAGAAGAAAAGTCATGCAAAACAAGCATTTCAATCCTGTCATATCACTTTATAAGGGTTAAGGACAACAACTGGCATAGAGATACGCTGAGGATCATGTTGTACCTAAGTCATCAATCTTCTGTTAGTTTAACTGCCAAAGTCTATTCTCAACACGTGACTGGAAATAGAAGGCCATCACAGACAGACAGACAGACATCATAAGGTCGTAAGTATTGTCTAATGTACCGAATTAAACAGGTATCTGTTGAATTGAATAAACCAATTAATCCAGCCACCAACTAAATAACGGCATTGTTCATTCTCTTTTTTGAACATCGTTATTACAGACTTCCATGATATATATGTTGCAAATTAAACTTGTGTTTATTTGATATAATGCACCCATAATAAGCTTCAAGGATAACTTGTCTTACATTAAAGAGGCTATACATTGATAACAAATTATAATTTATTTTGTCATCTTAGAACAATGTCATAGATTCAGGCAGCCACAGCATAGTTCTGCATGCACTTTCAATAGCACAATAATTGGGACATCTACCTCATCCTTAAAACAATCTCTGAGCAAGTCTGTTCAAGTGTCTAAAGTGTAAAAATCTATTAAAGTTTCGAGTGCCATGAAATATGATGTTGCAACACCATAACAGACATCATGACAAGAAAGGCTAAGAAGGTATTACATAAGCATGGGACTGATGCATACTTGGACTCGAAAACTAGAATAAGCAGACAGATATGGCAACAAGCAGTCCTTACAGAAGGCTATAGTATTCTATAGGTTACATAACAGTATAACAATACAATATTCAATAATAAATAACCAAGAACACATGAGCAGGATCGACAATGAACAGGATCAATGTTATTCTCACAAACATTTGTCCAACAGATTCAAACATAGCTTAGAAGTAGGCAATCTAACTAAATCTGGAAGAAATATTATCCATAGAAATTAACACAAGTAACAGGGAACAGGGAACAAACTTGAATTCGCAACAAGGCCTCTCTGGCAGCATTTTGTATATCACCCATGGCGCTCCGAAACAGAATCAAAAGATTTTGGAAGATCAGTTCCTGCTAAAACACACACTGAAATGAAATTCCAGCTATAAAATACTATTACAGTGTCAAAATATCTTCCGCAGGAAACAAATTCTAGTAATTTATGATGTAAGACATAGAAACCATAAACTAAAGCACAATAATTAAGTTGCAGAAAGACTGGTACATTGTATTTCTTCTTAGGAGTCTCAGGACAGAATACACCATCATAAAGAAAATCAATGTATATGAGTGGCACACTATTGTTTAAAAAGTCCAATGTGCAACCATTATCAGCTAGCAATGCTAAAGACCCACTTCACCTACTGTATCTAAAACCAAGATATAAAATTAAGTGAAAAAGTTCTTAAGTACAAACTAAAGCAATGACTATTGGGAGCTCCATGATTTAATCAATTTCAAACCTGTTCTAAACGTAAAATATTAACTTCTAAAATAAATTGACAAGGAAAAGACAGATAATTCAAGGTTTTTAATGATATAACCTGGACTCGGGTAAAGCATAGGCCAGGATGAGAGAGAGAGTACACGTCCAAACATCAGATTGTCAACTCTCTGAATATAGGATGTGGCTAAAGTAAAATGTTCAAACTATTTAACCCTTTTCTTAATGCATGCTATGGTGCAAAATGAACCGTTGAATATTGGCATTGGTCTTCAGTGTCTTGACTGAAATGACTGTAGAAAAAATCAAGAATCTTTTCGTATGATATCTGACATTAAGATCAATGTATAATACCAGTCTGCCCCATATCCTTGAAGAAAGGGTCACGAGCATCTTATTTTTGGAGAAGTAAAATAAAAAAAACTCCACTCAGAAAGGTGTTGAAGGCACTGTGGAAGCACTGGGAGATGATGAGAGAATCAATGTCTGGTTGGAAAAGCTTTAATTGATCCAGAAAACCTAAATCATAATTTAAAGGTAGTGTGTGACTGTATTATTGCTGGGGAAGAATAGGAACTACGAAGTGGAACATTTGATACCTCATCAATGCTTTGATAAGATCAAGTTGATCCGCAGAATTAAGTATTTCTATTGAAGATTCTAAAAATATAGGCTTTTAACAGCAATGGTAAGTTCTTGAACATTCAACTTAAATCTGGTTAGTGGGTAGTCAAGACCCAAAGCCCAAAACGGACACAGCTTTGGATCACTAAGTACCAGCAGATCTGAAATCTACATGGTTGGTTAAGCACGAAAGTACACAAAATTCTAAGGTTTGAAAGAGTTATATTCAGTTCTCCCATTTGCTATAGGTGAAATACAAGAGGATGTTGAACATGTACTCCAAAATGTCCTGACTTGAACTCTCCTTTCTTGAATGCTTTGATGGCTGGAGAACAATACTTTGACGAATGAGTTCATGGAAGACTTCTAAAAGAAGAATATTGGATGTGATATAAAATAAGTCTTCGCAACAAGTATAAAAAAATAGGGAGAGAGATAGGCCTCTTGAATGCTTATCGATTCTGTAATTCCATTTCATTTATTCGGTAATACAAACACAAATTTACTTTTTGTTCTTTTGCTTCACAATTAGTGCTGGTACTTAACAGCCTTCTAACAAAAATAATGGTATAGTGCATAGTTCTGGAATATTGGATGTTATTTTGCTCCCTAGGTATAAAACTACACGGATGAAAGCACGCGAGGAAATTCATAAGTAGCCAGCTCTGGTTGTTTGATTAGGAGTGAGTTTGGATGTTGCAAAGGAAAATGTGATGGGAAATTTGGCAATGCAAGTACAGTGGCGGAGTTTTGAAGTATCCAGTGAGACCTTCAACCGACGCTTGAACTAAGATGAGCGAAAACAATTTTGAAAATGATTTCCAAGTCACAACCAAGTCGATTGAAAAGGAGTAAAATGCACATGCTATGAACCCTTGTAGAGAAATGTAGAAACCTTCTAATGGTCATTAAGAGTTATCCAACATGTACTTCACCAAAGAGTTAGCTGTGTCAACTTTTTAGCCAAGGAAGTAAACAGGAGCTGAAAATAGTGTTATTGGAGAATCCTCCTGATGGATAGAGTTATTACTACTTGCAGAAGTGAGTGGCATGGCCTTTGACAAGCGTATGACTCTTTTACCCCGTGCTTAAACAATGGAAACAAAAAGCCGAAATACCCCTAGGCCACCACACCTAGTTGAACTCCCAAAGCATGAAAACCTAAGACGTTACTCACTTAACAAATCCCCTACTTAACAGTCAAATAACTTACTGGCAACAAAATTGGATTACCAGTTGGCTTAACCAGACAAAACCCAGTTTCTCTGGTGCTTAGTTTCTCAATTTACTTGTAAGCAGATCTTCCTACCTAGAATGTTGAAAACTTAAAAGGTTTGGTCATCCTCTTCATATTCACGAGTTAGTGATATCAGAAAGAGATGGTATAGTGAACAAGAAAAGCTTCAGCAGGTACTATGATGGTTCTCTATCCCTACCATATTTCTTTTCATAGTACTGATAGTCATCGCAGCACATATATCATATTACTGCTGAATAGCTGAAAATGAACTGAACCTGAGTTTCGGTCTTCATATCTAGATACAAGGGAGCACTCAGATTTCTCAAAGCTGCAATACAGGGCTCCACAACAGCAGAATCTTCAGTGTATACACCATTTAACTGGAAGTGCAGAAAATAATAAGATTCTATTATGTCAGATAGAATTTACATCAATCATAAAGGATGCCAACAAGTTGCCGACCTGCAAAGCCTTCGATATAGAATCTTCAAAATCATGTCCACAATTTGACGAAATGTGCCTAGTACAGCTCTAAAAACACGGATAATGACATTTTTGTCACATTTGCTTTTTGAACTTTGCATTATATTACCAAAAAAATGATCTTGCAAAAATATTTAGATGAGAAATAAAAACAAGTTCAGGGAATTACCTCAACCAAAAGGCACAAGATGTCAACTTCAATTTTTGACAATTTATCACATGCTCTGTTATTACCAAGATGATATTGATGACGTCTTTCTAAAAGATCATCTAATAATGATCTCACCCCCGCAACACTCATAATTTTACTTCCCAAACCTTTGAGTAAAGAAAGAATCTTCAGCTGCCATGCAATGAAAATATGAACAAAACTGTAAGAATCTTCAGCAGCCATGAAAATGAAAATATGAATAAAACAGTATCCCTTAGTCCACTTGAGACAGAACTGGGTACAGTAAGTGCACATCGGTGTACTTTTTTACCAGATGGTATAAACATACATATACAATGTCTTCTCTCCGTGAATACTACAGTCTGAACAACATCAACTATCAAACAGAAAATTACTTTGTAAAGACTAACCTTTGCATAAGCAGAAAGCCCTACAGCGTGGCCGAGCATGAACACTAGGATCTCAACTTTGGTGGATTGGTCAAATCTGAAAAATCATGTAAAGAAAGCCATTAAACGGATCGGTCGCAAATTTGTGATTGTTTTGATAATTCCATAACTGCTAATTGAAATCTGAGTAACATAAGATCATTATAGAAGTGCACATAATACTGAGCAACCAAACAAATGATAGTTATGAAGTGTGCCAAAACTTTCTAACCAAACAACAAACAAAGAGTATGAGTTCTTTAAAACAAGGCAATTATGCCTCCAGCCTCCATTTGGCAAGAATTTATAAATCTATAGTAATGAGACGTGGATAAGGCAATAGTACTTGTGGGTCAATTGGAATCTTTTGGTGAAAATAAAGTTTGACAATCTATAAACAATTTATAAATTTTGCCAAACAGAGGCCAAACTGAGAGCAAGAATGCAGTAACAGACGCAGCATCAATGTCAGCATGACGATCTAAGAAGCACCGACACGGACACGAGTGTCCGACACGCGATTTTTTAAAAAAGTTCCGACACGATACGTCGCCGACACGTTGATTATTAAATTTTTTTTTTAGGTTATTTTAATT
>CAIGRS010242666.1:0-11009 GCA_903798395.1 Fraxinus floribunda
GCCGTTAGATGATAAAATATGTGACCTCATCTACCTAACTTGTACATCACGTCCTAACTGTCAATTAATCATGCCATTAATATTAAGATCTTCAAATATTGTCTTTCTGCCATCAATGGTACAACATAGGTCCATAGCGATGGCGCCAACAGTGTTGTCATATCAACCCCTTCTCAATCGCATGGGTTTGGATAGGTTGACTTCCCCTACCGGGGGGGATTCGTGTGGGATATTTGCAGATGAGGTCGGATACGCGAGCTCCTTCCATGTGTGACACCGGGTCGGCCAACCCTCGCACAACGTGTGGGTTCATTTACCTGCCAGGTGGCGTGTTTATCTTACGATTTATTTTTATGAGTAACATCAGTCCCCTAAGTCCAGGTATTATTATTCATATAATGCGTGGACTTTACGTGGTTCGTCAAGCGATGGGGGGCGATTTCTAGTGTGTTAGCTAGGGGTTTAGGGACTCCTCATTGGGTGAAGTGCTTGTTTCTAAGCAGCGAAATAGCAGGGACGGACCGTCAGGCGATCCCTTAATAGACCTCCAGTGAGAGTGGAGACCTTGACATATTGTGGACCTAGAAACTACCAGAACTGGATTGGTATCTAGACGAACCGGGAGTGGAAGATGCGGAGTATATGTGGTTCTTGGTCGAGGCACATGTGTGAGGCATATTGCGGTTTAAGATGCGCTGATTCCCGGTGAAGGACAGCTGGATATTCCAGTCATTTCCAAGACTTGAGCAGCGCGTGCATTCATTGCGCAATGATTATGCCAACGCACTTTCGCCCATGCATACACGATTTTTGGATGCGTGCCAGACACGAATCCATCAGGGCCCTTCATTTGAATTAGAACGGGTGCCCTTTGGTTTTGACATGAACGGAGGGTTTACACGTGGATGGCCCAGATTAAATTTTGAGGAAGCAATCCAACGGCAGGGGTTCGTTCATAAAACCTATATAAAAGGTAGAGAGCACCTTTTCGTCTCTCTTCCATTTTCTGAAATTTCGCAAAAGTTAGGTTTTTGGAATTTTTCCGTCCGAGCCTCCTACCTTTTGTCGCATCCGGCAGTCTGACCGTGTCTTTCCGTTTTGCGATTCTCCAAGGCTTGGGTTTTTAGAATTCGTGTAAGTATTTTTCTTCGTTGGGTTGATTTCTGTCTTTTTCTTCCAACTGAGATGGCTTCTTCATTAAAAAGGGGTGATGTCAGGGGGTCTTCAAGGGCAGACATGGCCCTTATTTGCGTCGAGGCTGATATTCCCCCAGTTACTCCCACTAAGAAGATTATGGATGCGACGGGGGGTCTCATAGTGCGTGGATGATGCAGGAGGGGCCCATAGATTATAACATTAGGTAGAGAACCTCCTTGTGGCCCACAGATATAAAAGAACATGAGCTTGAGGGGTATAGGGAGTCATATAGAATCCCAGATGACATCGAATTGTTGTTACAGACCCAGGAGGAGAGAGCATATTTTCCCCGGCAGGGCTGCGTGGCAGTGAGCGAGGCGATGCTGGCGGAGAGTTCAAGGCTACCTCTACACCCATTCTTTAGGTTCATCCTTAGGCATTACAACCTTGCCCCTACGACCCTACTCAACTAGTCCCCAATGCCAGGAGCCAGTTAGCGAGGGCCTTTCTTCTTTGGAAAGAGGTTACCCTTTGTCGGGGATATGCCTCCTCGTGTATTTCAGACCCTATTTCAACCTCGAGCCTCTAGCGGGGGGTCGACTGTAAGGGGTGGTACTGTATCAATCCTTGGGGATCACATTTCTCCTTCATCTGGGGGACCCCAAAAACTGGAAATCATCTTGGTTTTGGGTTACAGGTCGCTGGCAGACTGTGGAAGGGGATGTTGTCCCAAAGATAATAGTGCCAACCCAATATCACGAGTACAGTGAGTTGAGTTCTTTTTGTTTCTTATTTCGATTATCTTATTTCGTACCTGCTTGGGTTAATGTGGGGTTCGCACAGCTGCAGTTGAACGGTTCCGGCTCGAGCCACCTGAGTGGAACGCAGTAAGGGCAATCTACGGACTCCCTATTGAACGGAGAAGCTTTAAGAATTTGATTGCTAAGAGAAGTTTCTTCGTCACTCATTCCTTGATGGCGTCCAAAGGTAACATTATCGATCCGGTTCTACTCTTTGCACTTCCATTATCACGGTTCGTCTAATCTTCTGCGGTGCCCCTCTTGCAGGTCAGCACGATAATAAGGAACGTGTGAAGCTCACTTTGTTCGACTTGAGGAGCCTCGAGGAGGCCCAGAGAAAGAAGCCTTTAACTAAAGGCTCGTCTTCCTACAAGAATCAGAGGGATGAGCTGACCCGCTTGTCCAAGATGAATCCCCCCGCCTCTTCCTTCCAAGGCCAATGAGAAAGAGAGAGGGGAGGGGCAAACAAAGGATGAGGTATCCTTGGATAAGCCTCCTAAGAGAAGATTGGGTCTTTCTAAAAACATCGGTCCCCCACCTCCACCCAAACGTCAAACTACTCTGGGGGAATCGCTGAAAAGGCCTATGGTGGTTGAGCCTATTTCTTCATTTAAAGCGACGGAGGGTGAAGAGGTAACGGAGGAAGGGCCTCCCTTCAGAGAAAGAAGAAAAAGAGACCCACCGACTCGAACATTCCGAGTGAAGGGAAGGCCCAAAACTTCTTGGAAGGGCGAACTAATGAAATAGCCACAGCAGTTTTGGAGATGCTTCCGGTGGAGGCCCAAGGGGTGGCGAGCCTGAGCCATAAGTATTGGACGGATAAATACTCCACCCATGCTGAGTCCTGTGACATAGCGGACTTGATGGAGGCCGGTCTTCCTATGCAGGCTCGTTCCCAAAACTTCTTCGTTACTGCCCAAATGGATGTGAGGCGGATGCAGAAGGTTGTTAATGATTACTCTCAGTGAGCTCAAAATGCGGAGTTCTCCGTCATTAACTCCAATGCCGAGGCCTTTGTTGCCAAAAAGGCTGCTAAAGCTTGCAGAGGCAGAGTCCAAGGTAGAGGCACTTTCTAAGGAGAACAGGGAACTGAAAGATGAGATCCACCTCTGTCGGGCCGATGTTAATACCTTGACGAAGCGTGTTGAAAATTCAGACAATCTTCAGAAGATCGCTTCATCAGCCCTAAAGGAGGCCAACAAAGAGAAAGGAAAGTTGAAGGATCGTGTTGACGAGTTGCAAGCTGAGGCGTCGAACTTTGATGAAAGGTTGAAGAGGGCCGAGGATGCAGCGATTCATAACTATGTGGCCCACTTCCATGAAATCGCGGAATATGATGGACTGGAAATTCATTAGCGGAGGGTCGTATATGAGGAGGTTTTTACCAAATTGATTGAGGTGCATCCTTAGTTAGATTTGTCTCTTCTAAAGGATGAGTTCTTGCCGGCAGAGCCTTCGACCCTTGTGATCAAAGGTGACGGGGCGGCGGCTTCCGATGTTTTTGAAGGGTCCCCAAGGGAGGAGGTAGTGCGTGTGGATTAGATTCCTTGTATTTATTTGCCTTTCCTTCGTAAAGTTTATTGTTTGAAATGCAATTGATTTTGTGCTTGTCCCCCATGATTCAAAGTTGTTGGTGCTTCCTTTGTAATATATGCCTGCAAATAATAGTAGACGACGCCAATCTGTTGACCCCGTAAAATGGTCCAACAGAAATTAATTCCAAGAGTTTCTTGATTTGCAACGTAATTATTTTTATGATAAAAATGGTGGGTCGGCTTTGAGGAGTGGGCTTCTGAGTAGAGAGAGTTCAAGTTTTCTTTTAAGTTTACAAATTTGCATTAACTTTAAACGGTGTCAAGTGTGTGTTTTTATAGTTGAATACAATAATTAGAGGTCGTTAGATGATAAAATACGTGGCATCATCTGCCTAACTTGTACATCACGTCCTAACTGTCAATCAATCATGTCATTAATACTAAGATCTTCAAATATTGCATTTCTGTCATCGATGGGACAACGTAAGTCCATAGCTTGGCGCCAACAGTACTGTCATATCAACCCCTTCCCAATCGCATGGGTTCAGATAGGTAGACTTCTCCTACGGGGGGAATTCGCGTGGGTTATTTGCAGATGAGGTCGGATACGCGAGCACCTTCCATGTGTGACACCGGGTCGGTCGACCCTCGCACCACGTGTGGGTTCGTTTACTTGCCAGGTGGCGTGTTTATCTTACGATTTATTTTTATGAGTAACAGATGTGATAAAAATTATTATTTTATTGAAAAATATATGATTGAAAATGAATTTTGAAAAAATATGTACCAAACTTGGGCTAATTCAAAACCAATCCTTGGGTTAAAACATGAAAAATAAAATTCCGTACATAAAATGGCACAAAAACTCAGGATTGGCAATGAGCCAAGATAGACCATGGGCCCTGCCTGTGGTGAGCGGGCCGGGTCAAGCATGATCTTATGGATTTTATTCTGAAAAAAATTCATAAATCCTACTTTGAATTTACCCTATTTCAAAAATAACAAAACATTTTTTACATTTCAAAAATCAGATTTTTGACATATACATACACATATATATATTTATATATTATTTATTTATATATATAAATATATAAAAAGATATATATATATGTAATATAATTAACCCACCCACCCACCTCCAAATTTTTAACCTATATATACACATATATATATATATATATTTATATATATATATAAATATATAAAAAGATATAAAGATATATACATAATATAATTAACCCACTCGCCTCCATCACCCTCGTCGTTCCGACGACCGTCCGACGTCCATTCCGGCGACTACTCCAATTCCTGTTAGCGTTCTGACGACTACTCCGGCAAGCGTTCCGACGACTGCTCCGATTCTAGTTAATATTCCGGTGACCGTTCCGTCGTCAATTTATTTCAGCGACTGCTCCGTTTCCGACAATTGTTCCAACTCTGACGAATATTCCGTCGACAACTCAGGGCACAAATCACAGCTTAGGTCACAAGTCACAAGTCACAGCTCAGGTCACAAATCACAATGCATTTTTGTTTGTTTATAATGATTAATAACATGATAAGGCTTATATCTCACATTATTGTTAATATTCATAGTGGCTCACGATGGCTCACGATTTTGTTCATAATCTCATGTTATTTTCAAATGGCAGCAGCATAGGTCACAGAATATTTTTGCACATGGCTCAGATTCTTGTTAGTAGTCACATGTTTATTTTAAATGGCCACAGCACAGGTCACAGAATATTTTTACATATGGATCAAGTTTTTGTTGATAGTCACAGCGTAGGTCATAGAATATTTTGCACATGACTCAGGTTACAGCACATGGCTCAGGCCACAGTACAGGTCACAGCATAGGTCACGGCACATGGCTTAGGCTATACATCACCACCTCACCACCACTACCGTCTTACCTGCCCTAACCCTACTCCGCCGCTACTACCACAGCCGGCAACTCACCACAACCACCATCACTAACGTCATCAACATAGCCTCACCAATCGACGGCAAACCAAAAACCGCGCAAATCCGCCACCACAACGCAACCACCACCAAAAAAAATGAATCGAAAAATACCCGTCAAAACTCTCGCAGTCAAAACCACCACCACCATCTCCCACCACCGCAACCCACCACCGCGTCACAACCCACCAGATCCACCACCTCAAAACTCTGCAGGCAAATAATTCGTTCTGTTATTCAACTAAGTGAGGTCGCTCTGAGGAGACATTGAGACAACTAGACCCAGGAAAATGGCAGCATTGTGCACGGCAGCGATGCTCGTGTTGGTGCCACTAAAAGGCGCGACGATCGTGTTGGTGTCATTCCCGCTGGTAAAGAAAATGGCGAATGGAGGAGAGATAGAGAGGAGATGGGGTGGTACATGGCTGCCTCTCCAACGATCGTCGAGCCTCAACTCCGCTGCGCAGGATCAGAGAAAAGTCTAGATCGCCACATGGTTGCACCTCCGACGCCGGAGAAAGTTTAGATCTACACATGGTTTCGCCTCCGACGGTCGTCGAGCGTCAACTCCGCTACACAGAGGTGCGCCTCCGACTCCGGGCCTCAAAGCTGGAGTTGTGATTGGTGTAGAGAGAGGCGACGGTTTATAGAGAGAGGATGGAGAAAAGTAGAGAGAGAGAGAGAGAGAGAGAGAGAGAGAGAGAGAATTTGATAATTATAGTTTGTAACGTGTATTTCAGTATATAAATTAATTTTTATAATATTTAATTAAATATAAAAAAAAACATGTATCTATATATAAAATATCTGATTTTTGAAAATTAAATCTTGACATCTGATTTTTGAACTTGGATCTCCAAAAGTAAGAATTTGGGTAATTTTCACTTTTATTTTTTTAGACAATTTAAACAAGAAATAAAAAACAAGAAAATTTAACAAATAAAAAAGTGATGAGCCTGCCCACGCCCATGGGCAGTCTTGTGAAGCTGCAGGCTTTACTTGCCGATCTCAGCTCGGCCCATGGGCTCATGGTGGCCTGATCTTTGGGCCTATTGCCACCACCAAAAATTACATGATACATTCTTCCTCCATAAATAAATAAATTTAGCTCACTCTCAATGCCAATGTCACCTTAATTTTCTTAACATTACAAAGCTTCCCCAGAGGAGATACAGATCACATTACAAAAGGACTACATATATACCCATTGGAACCTAAGGATTTCTCCATTTATGGATTTAGTCCCAAACCAAACTTCTGTCAGAAACTTGAAAATTAAGAATTTGTACAATTAATCACATTTCTTGAAGTTGGAAAGCCTCTCGAAGATATCCCCAGATCATAATCCAAAATACTCTACATATATACATCTTTCTTACAACAAACTCGTACTCATGGGATTTGCATAGAAATGCTCTCTGCAGATTGACTTTGGGCTTTTAAAGCGATATCCAATAAGGTCGCTCAGAATGGCAGGGGGTGGAGTTGATGTTATCTGATGCATCTTGCGGGTAATGATGTGATTATCCATAATCATTATCTCTAACAGTTTTCGGCAGC
Source organism: Fraxinus floribunda (assembly GCA_903798395.1). Classification (NCBI taxonomy): domain Eukaryota; kingdom Viridiplantae; phylum Streptophyta; class Magnoliopsida; order Lamiales; family Oleaceae; genus Fraxinus; species Fraxinus floribunda. The sequence continues at coordinate 7,001 of CAIGRS010242666.1, forward strand.
TCTGAAAAGGAATTTAGTTTTGACAATTAGTACTGTTTATATCATGCAAGGCAATGATCACAAGTGTAAGCTGCATTGCCAAAAATTTGCAAGTTAGATATCTAAAAATATCCACTTTTCTGTTAATTTAACGTACAGAAGTCGTAAATAAAACCATAATCAAAATATCATCTTTACTTCTCCTAGACCTCAAAATGACAAATTGAACACTTGAACATTCTTCCCCATTTCTCTTATTTCTTATCCATCATCTACATTAAGTTTTATTATTTTTCCTCTCATTATACTATCTGCAGGTTTGTTAAGTAGTGTTAATCAAAACAAAAATGCACTGTTCTTGTTCAACATTTTCAAATATTACTTGAGCAGCTGAAGCAAGAGGTTTCCAAGAAAACGATTTATGCATTTTCAAGAATAGCATTTCAGACTAAAACCATACACTCACTCTTTGACATACATGATGACTAATTTCAGAATTGTTAGCGCACTTTCTTGCTGCATACCATCTTAATACTTCATAGGTTTTAAGTGAATTATGGTTTTATCATAATTTGTGGAAAATTAGTACCCCATCCAGATGATCCCTCTAGCAGTCCATGATCTTAAATATACAATGATTAAGTTCCCAAATAGGAAGATCTTTTATAAATTCCTCAACTCGAAGCTCATAACATACCTGAGGATTCAGAGCCTGCATCTTGTTTATGATATCGTCCTGGAACAATAGACAAGACATGTCAAAATTGAGAAATAGATTACAACTTTTTTATACAAAACAGATTATAAGGAAGCTGGTTGAGTTAAATGATTTGACCACAACTAATAAACCAATCTAATGATTAATTGCAAAGATGGAGCAAGTAAACTTATACTTAAAGCTTTACCACATACAGAAAGTTTATTTACCCATATTTATTTACAACAACAAAAGAAGCATTATTCCCATATATACTTGAAGACTAACATCATTAGAAGCTAAAAACACGATAAACGCAAAAAGAAGTAAAACACCACAGGAGAAAGCATCTAAAAGAATTTGCAAGCCACCAGTAGTGCATAACCATAAACTAGAAATGGTTCACTAAAATTAAGGCAGTTCAAGCTAAGTTTTATTGCAGCAAGTTGAAATCACTAACATTTTTTAAACAAATAAACCCATAATTTAGATCAAATGTTCTGCAGCCAAAAAGTTAGTTCACACCAAAATCTTGTCTCAAAATAAATACCTCCAATATCCCTGGATTTTGCATCACGATACCAAGAACACGGCGTACAAGACCCTTGTAAACAAGTTCATTTACAGTACCATCTCCGTTCATCCATGGCAGTATTGGCCTATATATCTGAGAATCAACGGAATGGAGTCTGCACATTTCAATTCCTTCATCCATTTTGGGAGGGATAACTTCAGAATGCTCATAAGCTGTAATCTTATCCTTGCTTTGAATTTCAGTAGAAGGATCAGAAACATCTTGAGGTAGATTTAAAATTGTGACTCTATGCTCTTTATTGGAAATCATGTTAATCTCGTTTCTACAGGCAACATCATCTATATGGTTATTACAATCAATAGACATAAGCTCCTCGTCCATTTTCCTTTTTTGATCTCTAATAAGAGTCCGAGCTTGATCATGATGAATAGCAGCTACAGGTGTCAAAAAGTACTTGGACCGATATACAAAGTCAACAACGCGAATGTCGTCATAAGCATTAACCTGCATTCAAGGCAGTGCCACATATAAATCTGGACCAGCTTATTAGCCCCCTCCACCCCTCACCCCTCACCCCAATTAAAAGATAGAAAGAAAGAAAATCTTGTCCTGTGGTAACTGGAGGATTTTTACCAACATTAATTCATACATCCTGTAATGACAAAACATGAAGAAAAGCATCTATGTAATAGTGATAAATATAGATCAATCAATAAAACAAACCTTTATAGCTCGCCTAAATGCTTCAAGCACCTCAACCATAATTTCCAACATCTTATCTGAAAAGGAACTTGATGTTATCAATATGGAAGAAATTGCGAGTTCAGAAAGCAAGAATGGAGACGTGCAAAATACAAAAAGAGAAACCACTGTATACCATTCATGTTCAAGACCTTCGATATTTCCTTCATGCTCAAACCTTGGTCACCAGACTTCTGAATGGCTGAATAAAGAGTTTTAAATACCTCGGGATGAATAGACAAACTTTTTTCTTGATAAGAACATGAAGATATCAGATATTCCGAATAGCTTGTCATGGCTTCCCATGGTGATTTACTCACATCATATGCAGGAAGGATTGTTGTCCGTGAATCTAGGATTTCTCTTGCATGATCGGCTACATCAGAATGTGATGTGTTACAGTCAACCTCTAAAATGAGAGGATTGATTGGAGTGCTTTTGCCAAGTGTGACAAAATTGATGTCCTCATCTTTATACCTTGCAATAACGTGTGTTCTTGAGATTTTTGCACAATGCAAGTGCAACTTAATACCAGGGAAACCTTTTTCTCGGCGAGAGATAATCTCACCCTCCCCAGCCAATGAAGTTCTTGATTTCTTAGGAGTGTCATCGCCGTAAATTTCACTACCATCGTGTTTACGTTTAGAAGTTCTGGTATCTTCAGCCTCTCCTACTCCTTCCTCAGGTAAGCAAGGGGTAATTGATAGTTCTCCTGAAAAAACTAGAGCACAAAACTGAAAAATTTCACCACACTGCAAATCCTCAGGAAGATCAATCCCTTCTTCCATTAGATCAGTTTCTCTTTCCTGGAGCCAGCAAGCAAAGTTAGCAGCTCTCCTTCCAGTGTTCATGGGAAATGGAGACAAAGAAATACTTTGCAGAAAGTGCTGTGAAAGAACAAATGGGCTATTATAGCTACCGCCAATCTGCCAAAGGAATAAAATTTTGCTAGTTTATTAAGCCAATAAGAGGGAAAAAAAAAAGAACTAGTGAGATTAAAATATTTGTCTGTCAGTGGCATTTAAACAATATATGGTCAAAGCAAGCAAGGGTACATAGTACATTTGTATTTCTGCTGTATTCATGTGGTAATAATCATAATCATAATGATTATTTAACATTAGATCAAACATTTGAGCCCCACATTGTGATTATATTGTTTGAGATCGCAGTGCCGTTCCGAGATATAGCTTTTAATTTGACCATGGAGTCAAGATCCTATGTTAACAGGAGGGGGACTTCTCTTTTTCGCCAGAAACAAAAAATCTTCATCATATGTGGGCCTGCCGAGTATTTTATTGTTAAGAATAGTCGTGATTTTTTTTATTTTTTTTTTTCAATTATCTGTCTATTCAGCAAAATGCTAGATATATTCATTTTATCCGTATTGCAGTTACCAAATGCTGATAAATATCGCAGGAAACATAAGTTACCATAATTTTCTTTTCTCTTAGGTAGTTAAAAGCGGCAAAAAGATCATGCTCAGAATAATGTCGTAACGTTTCAGCAAGCAGAGTCGGAACTTCAGGAGCTGACGATGTGCTTAGAAAGATTAGCTTAAATAGCTCAGCAGCATTTGCAATGGCAACAGATTCATGTGCTCGTCTACTAATACTTGCACCTTCATTTAAAAGCTTCACATACTTTTTAGGAAGCAATCGAGAGCTCGATCTTTGAGGACAAGCTCTACTCTTCTCTTCACAATTCTCAAATTCCTGACTATGAGGAGCTGATGAAGTGAATCCAGTGCCACGGGGATACTGTACACAAGAGAGTAAAAGAAGTTAATGACAAAGTACTCTGTAGATTATAAATGTCTTCAGCAACAGAGCTGGACAGCAGAATAGCTTTGGCAGAAAATAGACACTTGTTATTCACCTTAATAACATATTTAACTGAAAAACACAATTCACATTTCAAATTTCTATCCTATCTGTGTTCATGTTTTACAAGGTTGTTGGGGGAAAAAGTGGGAGTACAAGTCTGAGCTCACGACACTTGACACAGTTTCATGATCAATGTAACTTGATAGATGTTAGAGAATATTTCCTAAGATA